>JASAOG010000059.1:1585000-1887500 GCA_030265305.1 Biomphalaria pfeifferi | reverse complement strand
ATCAAATGATCTCCCTGTACCACATTCAAAATGAGCTCATAAATCATGTACATCGCCCATTATGAGCAAAAGAAGGCCGCTTAACTATAAATAATTAAAAAAAAAAAGCCGCTTGTGTAGCTACTTCAAATGTAGAATCTGCGTATATTATGTCCACAGGCCTTTTCTGTTGCTGACAAATAAATGACAACGGAGATGTCTGAGTGGAAAGCTCAGCAAACTGAAGGAATTATATTTGAGCAATGTTCATGAAGACCTAGATCTAGATCTAGCTCGACAATGCTGCTGAAGTCTATGCGATTTCCCCATAATTGAAGATTGTTACATTAGAATCCAAACCTCCCACAGAAGGACGTAAGCAGCAGGTCCGAGCTCGAAGACTCCTCGTCTATTAGAAGATGTGTCGAGACACTCCAGGTCACTCCAGGACAATGATTAAGCTTTGAGGAAAAACAGCCTTCAATGACTTGAACAATTAAATATTGTATTCTCATAAATTTGTTGCCACAACCAATAGGTTATAATGAGACATACATGTTCTGTTATTCACAGCATCTTCGCTATTCTCAAACGACATCGACTGCGTTAACTTGGATAGAGGATAAAGGTATCCCGAGAGTCCTTTTCTAAGGACAACTTGCGATGGGCAGATGGAAACTGCTCGATTAAACTCCGATATGTGTATGTAATTAGGTCCACCTCCGATTTGTGTATGTAATCAGGTCCACCTCCGTTATGTGTATGTAATCAGGTCCACCTTTGATATGTGTATGTAATCTCAAAGTAGAGAATATCGATGTCAAGACATAACCTTAGACCATGGGCTGCCTGGTCTATGTTATACACTCTGGACTGTCGTTTGGTGGTCTAGATGGCCCTGGTTCGAACTCTGCACGCTGCCACCACCGTCGTCCCGAGAAGGATTGGGCTAGGACCGCTAGGATGTAATTATCTTCAAAATCTAAAGCAACATCCGAAACAAACATACGTTTACAGTAGTTGATGGTGTGTTAGGGGCATCTATCTGAGAAATATTTAACTCATTACTTTAAGGTGCTTTAGTTACACATCTAGCCTTAAATGTGACAGTCTGCGTTGTAAGATCGCCTAGTTGGCAGTAATAGGACTTGCCTTTCTTCTTATTCTATTCTAAAAGCTAGCTGCCGACCTCTGCAATGGCGAAACTCTGTGAAAAGACAGCCACACATGACGAGGCTAATTAAAGTCAGATGCCATTTAGTAGGCGAAATGTGTGTAGCGTCATTGTCGAGTTCATCTAGAGTCCAATTTAATCACATGATTAGACATATCGTTCTGAAGGGTGTCATGTGGCCAGCACAACGATCTACCACCTTTACTTTTCCCCAACTAATGTCGATATCCATTAGAGCTGTTTTATTCTGAGTTGAAACAGTGCAATAGAATTTTAAACAGCTTCGTAATGTTATTTGGAAACAAAAAACTACATTCAGATATGTATAGCAAGTATAAAAGTAAACTGACTGCACAATTAGGTTTCAAGTTCTAATCATCAGGCTTCCATCTCCCCAAAACACAACACGACTTCTCAGATTTCCCAGAGGTCAGTTTACTCAAGATTTAATAGAAAATATCCAGCTCTAGCATCACTGCCAGTCGAGACTAACTGTATTTAAAAATTCAAATATTTGCTTCATTTCTCGAGGCAGTCTTGGAGTCCCTACAAGTGTCAGTCTGCATGCTGAATTCTCGAATGTGACCATCAAGAAAGAAAACTTGAGTTTTTTTTTTTTTTAAATCGATGGTTTGAAGTAAAAAGTTCCGAGAAATTTCTAAAATTATTGAATAATTTAGATCGGGCAATATTTTCTTTAGTTGTTGAGATGTTAGGAGAACATGGACACATGGTAATGTTAATGTGTAGCATATATCCATTACAATTATATGTATGTTTTAATTGACCACTAAAACAATTTTTGAACGAAGTCTTCATTAGGCCCCTGATGTAATATCATGGTTATTTATATCCCATTTTCCAATTATTTGATTATGTCGATGTACATATTCATCAATTGTTAGCGCATATAATTGACTGTTTTGTTTTTTATATATTTTTTCAAGGTTGTTTTTTTGTGTGTTCTTAAAAGTATTTTTTTACAGCAGAATTATCATAAGGTTGAACACACTACTAGGAGACCTACCAAGACATCATCAATGTTTGTTCATTCGATACTAAACATTTGTTCTCGTTGCATTGCAATAATAAACTCCATTTTACTCTTTATATGTTTGTTATCGCCGGAAGTGGTAATGGATATAATCACTCCACTATCTATAAAAGGCTTCCAGTGGCGTGCGTCTTCTGTGTAAAGTGTTGTTTTGTGATATGGTCATTTGAACTGTCTTCATTAGTTACAACATGATCATAACAAGTCTACATTCTGTCCTTAAAATCTTTGCCCACCACCCCATCACCCCCTTCTCTGTCATGTTCATCTCTATTTTTTTTTCTCTTATAATTTCTTTAAAAAACAAAACAAAACAAGAAAAAAAAAAAAACTCAATCAACGGCTTATAGGATAATTAACTGCAACATTATGATAACGATTTTAATTATATTTTTTGTTCTTTAATAAAAAATAAAAAAACCGACCCTTTAATGAAAATCCAAAATTAATTTCCTTAATGAAATATTGACAAATTTCATTTCCTACGCACCATAAAGTTTCTTTTTTTCATTTAATGATTTTTTTTAGCAATCAACAGCACTTTCTTGATCCTAAATCACAAACTTTTCATGTGCCTGATGTTATTAAATATATTTACCCCCACAGAGCTACTCAAATGTCAAAACTTCAACCTATCTCATTATTTAGGGACTCGCTGCAATTAAGTTTATTAATAAACTACAAGCCTTTATTTAGATAGTAGGTTTACATGGCCTGACACAAGACTTATTCAAATATGATCAGGGGGACGCTCTAGCAAGCTCTTTGTCAATAACTCATGATACGGCCAGTCAGTTGGTCAGTAATAGTCTTCCCTACAGGTCACTAAGGTCAGACAGTATATATATACACCTTTTTTGTCGGTCATCCATGCTGCTACATTGGTGGTGGTCAACCTGATAGATCTCGGAAAACTAAAAATTCAGAACATAAGAAAATTTTTCCTTTCAAACCTTGACATCTATGGGGCAGATGATGTTAAGGTCATCTGTTTCTACGGCCAACTGTTAACGAGCAGGGTGTCATGTGGCCAGCACAACGACCAACAGTCTTTACTTTCTCCAACTAAAGTCAGGTACCCATTAGCCCTAAAAATCCCGAAATTTAAAATTCCAGTCTTTACCGAGATTTGAACCCAGGACCCCAGGTTCGGAAGCGCTTAACCACTCAGCCATCGCGACCCCTACTTAAGAACATAAAACTATGATACTATCGATAAACAAAGAAATCCTATACCAAACTGGACTCTACCACTTTACTAATGAGGTTGTGACAGAGCGTTGCATGTGGTTTGCGGGACATGTTCTTCGACAAAATGAACTACGCATACCAAGAGTTGCGATGACATGGAGGCCAATATGAGGAAAGCGTCAACAGGGATGTCCTCCTATAACTTGGCGCCACACTTTCATGGAGGACCTCAGAGCAGCGAACATCAAGTGGAAAAAGGCTCCATACAGTGATAGATCTTTGTTTAAACAGCTTGCCGCCCCATTCGTGAGTCTAAGTATCGAAAAAAGCTGCACAGGTCATTTTGAAGGAATTTTAAATAGCGTTGGGCCCACCAAATGACAACACCAGATTGTATATTGTGTTCTGGTATGCAAAGAAAGAAATTTCATTGGCACGTTCAGCAAAGTAAGGAATTACGTCATATTTCAGGTGAAAGTGAACAGATATTTGGTTGATAAGACACAGCAGACATGATGGTAAAAACGGTAGAGGTCAATGCGGACACCCAGAGATGAAAGGATTAAACACGACCCTGGTCTCTTGATGAAATCTTATCTCTGGAAATAAAAATGACCCCTTAAAATGAGCTTTCATATTTCAATTGTCAAAAACAGAAAAAAGTCGTCTACTATGCGAAGACCTAGTTCTCGTTAAAAAAAAAAGTAAATTAAAATTTAAAACGTAAATTCCTGCTCAATATTGAAATATTTGAGTCTTACATGATGAAATTATTAAAATGTGTTCTCATGTTATCACGTATCACGCAGGTCGAGTTATGTGAGAACTTTCAGCTCGATAGCAAAATTAAAAGTTGCAAAACTCAATGATTGAATGAGCTAATGGTAGAAATAGTACAAAAAAAAAAGGTTAGTTATAATTAGTCAAAAACTATGAAATGTTTGTAACAAAGTAGATTTATTTAGGATCTGTTTCAACCAATACTTTCTTACATCATAAATTTAAATCATCTTTTTTTCATATCATCCATCTTAATGTTATCATACATCTTACACCATCACAAATCAATCTGTGTTGGCTTATATGCCCCGTGCCCTCCCTTTTTTTCCTACAATCCAACACCACAATAAAAAGATATCCACTATTACCAGGGCCTTACTAGCTTTAAGGGCATCGGGGCAAGTGCCAGGTAGTCCCTACCCAATGATGATCAATACGTACCGTAAATGTGATTGGTGTTTTTTCACCTTTCATAAACGAACTTTACACACTTACTGTGTAACACTAAACACATACTCTCGTAATAATGAATTCACATAGCTCTATATCCAGAGACCCTGCTACTGGTGATTTACAACCCTATTAACAGAAGGTTTATATTTTAATCCTATATTGTCCTGTAGATGAATCTATAACGAGACAATGAGCTTATAACTTTGTCACGAATTTCCCGTTATAAAATGGGGGGGGGGGGGGTATTGTATACAATAGTGTATAGATCCACTGTTACCAAAATTGACTCTGAGGTAGCATTATATAATAGGGCAGGTTTGTGGAAAGATCCCAGGATTTCCCCGCTACGAAATATTTCCCTGATCACAATTTTACACAGGGAAAGAGAAAGGTGTGGAGGAGATGAATAATGTACAGATAAATAGAGTAAATTGCTTGAATCCTCTGGCAAGAGAATGAGTAAATTACTGATTTCCTCGACAGTTTGGTACAACCGATTCATGAACCTTGAACAATTTCATAATGCGCCATTTACTCTGGAGAGCAATCCAGGTTAAATAACTCTAGAGACACAAGCTCATATGCACGAAGATGCAGATCCCTTTAATTCCCCCTGAATATAGATATGCATATATAGATGTACATCAGATGGCAATTCATCCGTTGTCAGGATGATGTGATAATGCCAGGGCCGATTTTGACAACCCTGAGTATTACAGAAGTGTAAAGAACTGTATGCGTAGCTCAGTCCCAAAGTGCATTATTGGAACAACGAGATAATGTTGAAATGGAGCATCTAGAATAGACACAAGATTATAGACGCGTTTAGCTCACATTGCCATTTGAAAGAGTCCACAGATCTAGGCCGAGCTTGGAAAAAGAAAAAAAGAAATAAAAGAACAAATACAAAATATTTAAAAAATACTTAAAGGAAAACAACGATATCAAAGCATATATTAAGTGTTATTGAATCAATTAGTTTGGATGTAATTAAATTTATAATAGATCTAGACAAGCAATAATACATCTGTGTGCTTAGAAATATTTAAAGAAATAATTATGCAATTTTCCAGCTTGATCAGAGAAAGTGTGTGGGAGAAATAACGTGTGGAAGGGGAATAACCGTAAAACACTGGCGTATATCTCAATAGTGCATGAATAAGCTCCCTTTAAAAAAAAACACGAATCAATTATCACTAATTGTTAATTTTTTTTATTGATACTTGTTTTGTCAGCGTCTAAGAATAATTATGAGAAATTTAAACTTTATCCGAGATTGGGACGTTTGAGTTATAGTACACTGGGCTCGTACTAAGCGGAATAACTCTACTACTCTAATACAGCCACATCTCTTAATTGATAACAGTTATATTCCTTGTTCGATACCTAACAAAATAGTTAACTACCAATAATGAATTAACTAATTGATTCATGTTTTGTTAGGTACAACAAATAGTTGTGTATAACTACAACTTTATCCGAGCATGGGTGTGGGAGAAGTAGAGTGTAAACAAAATGAAGGTAACTAACAGAGAGACAGACAGACAGACAATACGCTTTGTAAAGTAAGAGGGTTATACGCAATGTATATGTAATGTGTAATATATGTGTATAGCGTGTGTAATGGATCGCAGTAATTTTCTTGTACATAAAAAAAGTTCTCGAATTTTTCTCGAGTCAATACAAATGTAATTTTGTTGAAAGCCCTTAGAATTTTTTTTTCGCCCATCGGGAATATCCGTGACATTCGTTTGACCTAGATTCAAATTGAGGCAAACAGCAGACAACAAATCAGATGTCTCTACGCAGCGTTTTCTGTGCTTTTGTAAACCAAACATTCAAAGTAGAAATATCTTCATTTAATGGGACACATATGTTTGTAATTTTTTTTTTTTAAATTGTAAAACAAAAGAAATAAAAGAGAAAACATGGTTACAAAGACAGTTTGTGTGGAAACACAAACTCAAAATCGGCCCCCTAAGTGGTCCACCCAGCAGGTAAAAAGGCAGGTTTTAATATTTTCAGAAATAACATCAGAATTAAATTCTATCAAATACAAATGACAGAGAACAATGGAGAAAGAAGTTTGACAGATCTTGTGTGGATCCCCTGAGGTCCAGCAGACCAAAGGATAGGTGAAAGTGAATGTGAACCTGGCCTAACTGTTGTCTTATAATGAATATCTAATTGATCTAATTGTTTTGTAAAGGGTTAATCTCTTATTCAAATCATAAAACACATAACTGTAGGATTAAAAATTATTTTTTTTTACTGAGGATCTGTCAACCTTCTTTCTCCATTCTTCATTGTCATTTGTATTTCACACAAACTGTCTTTGTAACATTGTTGTTGTTTTTTTTTACTATGGCGCAAGGAAATGTTTTGCCAACCTGGATTTGAAAACGAGGCCAACTTTAGTTGCCTCGATTTAAAAAAAAGCACGCATTAGCCTAATTGAAATGTAAACTTCGCTATTTAAACATGAAACCTGATTGCTTTGCTTTACATACATGAGTCTTAGCTAGCGGGTGTTGGGCAGAGATAAACAATTACTATATAAAAGGGGTAAAACACTACTCGGCTGGAAGGTAAACAGCCCTACAACAAACAATGTGCTTACAGTGCTATATCTCTTGAAAACAGATTGTAATGCCTTTTAAAAAAAAGATTGTATCATGGTTTCAATGCCTCCTCGCGCAGGTTATTATTATTATTGCTTTTATATAGCTTATAGCATGCTCAGAGCGCTTTGGTCCAATCTCATTTGTGGACCAGTGGGGGGGGGGGGGGAGGGGGTATCTAGGAGTTTGTTTTCCGTGCCGAGGGTGTCGAACCTCGAGCCCACTTCTAGGTAGCCAAGACAAGCCAAGTTCATGAGCACTTAGCCTCTCGACCACGCTTCCCACCGATTATAATAGTCACCTAGAAAATTGACTACCAGATCCATAACTATATATATACTTTGTAACATTTTTGGATAAAAAAAATGTTCCACTGTTCTACATGTTTCGGATGTTCCTTCAAAGTTGAAGATAATATACTTATATCCAAAGCTCCTGGAGGATGACGTTGGACTGGTATCGGGCAGTGCATGGATCCAGGTTCCTAACAATAGTCCTGCGAGCATACCGCACTACCAGGCGGCTATCCTACTCTGTCCATAGCAACACGCATACGCGCACAAACATTGTGCATGTCAAGGAGACTATTAGCATACCTAACGCGACAATACTGACTAGGATTGGGATTGTGAACAAGCCGAGATATTGTTCCTCGAGACCTTCTAACGTAACAATGAGCACCAAAAAGTTTTATGATTGATGCTTGTGTTTTAAATGTTTGAGCGCCTATTAGAATTATTTTTTAGAGATTTCCTTTCTCTTTCAAAGTCGTCGGCATGGTAATGCAGAGGCGTCAGTTTATTAAGCATTTAATAAAGTCACGTCAGGATATTGTCACAAACACATTAGCTGGTCAGCGATAGATCAGACACACACAAACGCATTCACACACACACACAAGCACTCGTTCTGAGATCGATCAAAGCTAAGCTTGTCAGGAAAATACACTGGTCATCGAAAGTGAGGTCAACGATCAGACCGTATCACTGACCACTGGCTAGACGTCTCAGCGTTTAGTTACTCCGACTATAAGAAAGAGAATGTCTATGTGTGTATGCGAGAGAGAGATAGAAAGAGAAAAAGAAAGAGAGAATGAGAGCGAGAATGAGAGAGAAAGAGAGTGTGGGAAAGAGAGAGATAGAGACAGTAAGAACGTGAGAGAAAGAAAGATAAAAAAAGAAATAATGAAAGAGCGGGAGAAAAATAGAGAAAAAATAATAATTTTTGAATGAGAGAAAAAGAAAGAGAGAGAGGGAAAGAGAGACAGAGAGAGAGTGAGAGAAAGCAAGAAAGAGTAAGAGATAGAAGGGGAGAGTGAGCGGACAGAGAGAAGGGAGAACGAGAGAAAAAAAAAAGAGACATATAAACCTAATAAAGACAGTTTTATCAGGCTTACAGAGCCGTCAATCTTGCCCAAGCGAGGCTTTCGTGTTCCGCCATCCAGTAGTCATCTAGAAAATAGTGATCTCTTTTCATTCTGTTTCTCCATCTTCAGCACCCCATCAATGTTTCCTTCTCTCTATCTCCGACTCTTATCACTTACTCTCTTTTATGTCTTCAGATTTTAGCTCTAGTAGTCAAAGGCTTTTTTAGTCTTCTCAGTTAATGCCGGACACAACAGAGATTGGTAGCTTTGACAGCTGGACAATGGGCAGGAATTGACTCCGTGAATGTACGCTGATGGACGGGTACACTTGTCAGGATTGAAGAATCACCTCTCAATCTGAGGTCCATTTAGCGCGTGAACCCACCTGTCAAACCAGTGATTTTCTCCACCGGAAACACGGTGCAAGGAGACAGCACTACTTTCACTTTGACTCGAGCTGACGTCATTACATTACTGTCCAACAGAAATGGCTTCATGTTAAAAGAAGACCCCATGAAAAGCTTTCCTGTCAATTAGAATTCTTCCGGTGAGTTTCTTTTTAACCATTCAGAGAGGTTTCCATAAAATCTTTCTTTTCGGTAAGTAAAATTACTAATATAAAAAAATCTTCCGAGTTTAATTAATTTATTTGTAATCATTTGAGGTCCAGCGCATAATCGTCCAAATAATCTGATATAAATGCATCATCAATTATAATCCTCCTCATTTAAAGCCAGCTAATATCGTTTCGTTTATTTTTAAATTGTATGCTTCAGCTTCTACTTAAAAAAAAAAAGTTGCATGCACGTCTGCAACAGTTCAGTGACCTTCACCTAATCTGAACTTCCTGTGTAAAGTGTGCTGCAATGTCACAGTGTCAACATGAACGCCTTAGGATTGAAAAGCATGGCTTTGTTCTACGGAAGGCTAGTAATGTCATTCCGCATGCGCATTGGGGTAGAAAACTATTATAAATTTTTATTTATTTTACTTTAAATGGCACAATTTCTGGTTCTAATAGGATCTAACTTTCACTTCACCCCCTTATCGAAAGACTTGTAAGCATTAGACGTTAGCTAATATCTGTTCTAAGGTCGAAGCGTTAGATTATTAATGAATTCACCTACACCTTCACCTGTCTCTTAGTCTCTTGAACCGTTGGGGTACCACACAAGATCTGTCCACCAGCTTTCTCCATTCCTCTCTGTCCTTTGCCTTTGTTAGAATTACATTCAATGACAGGCCTGTCCATTCTTTGATGCTGTCTTCCCCTCGCTTCCTCTGTCTTCCTCTTCTTCCTCTTCCTGGTACTGTCCCCTGAAGGAAGGTCTTTGCGAGCCATGTGGACCCTGTGATGTAGCCATAGACTTTTGAGTTTACGTTCTTTGACTGTGGTTAGCAGGTCATCGTGGGTTCCAATTAATGTATTAATAGATTTTAAACCAGTTGAATATTCCGTTATAATCATCTCACTCTCTTACTTACATATTACTTACATATTACTTACATATTACTTACATATTACTTACATATTACTTACATAATTTCCCCCAATCTTGTTATTATGTTGATTTCTCGGAGAATTATGGCGAAAAAAATCTTAATTCAGGTGTGATGTTTGATAAACTGTAAAATATTTTTTTTCTTCTATTGTTGCTATGACTTTGTCGATCTATCTTTTACGTGACCCTCCACTTGCCTGTATACCGTGTATCTGGTGATCCCAACACTGGCTAATGGGTTGACATTTTCAACTCTTTGCAAATGACTCTTGGAATAATCGTATTGTTTATTTACGTGACATTTTGTCTACTGAGAGCAGGACCATACCGTAGCTAGTTTATCTGAATCTTAGTACAGAATTTTGGTAAAAAATTCTAGCTCTTGAGTTTACTAGGATACTACACACACAGTGTACGGCATAAGACAACTTTTTGTGTTTGGATGTTTTCCATAAAATTTTTTTTCCAATTCCCATTATTAAGCCAGTATTTTTTTCATGTCGAGATTAGGCAAAATAGTTTAAACAACTTTTCAGTATCCTATAGAAATTTCCCACTCTTGCTTCATAGTAACACATTTTTATTAAATTTTAAGAAAGATCATGTCATTATTTATTTAAATAATTAAACATTCATTCACCGTCTATTACTGGTGTTAAATCTATGGAACCCTAAGGGAGCTAACAAATCTATTTTTGTATTACTAAATGTCAGAACTATCTCCCTTTTTACCAATGATTGGCCCATGCAAAGCAATATAGACACGTGTCATTCTTTCAATCAAGTTTATCCCATTAAACTAGTCAATCATTAAACAGCGCAATTGAAATATTCAGGAAACAAGACTGGCTATGTCTTTCACAAAGAACCACAACCAGATACAAGATCTAGAGATGCAATATGTCTGCATAGAACCACGAGACACAAGATATAGAGATGCCATATATCTTCCTAGAACCACGAGACACAAGCTATACAGATGCCATATGTCTAAATAGAACCACAAGACACAAGATCTAGAGATGCTATATGTCTTTATAGAACCACGAGAAACAAGATCTAGAGGTGCCATATGTCTATATAGAACCACAAGACACAAGATCTAGATGTACCATATGTTTAGATAGAACCACGAGACACAAGATATAGAGATGCCATATATCTTCCTAGAACCACGAGACGCAAGCTATACAGATGCCATATGTCTATATAGAACCAAAAGACACAAGATCTAGAGGTGCCATATGTCTATATAGAACCACAAGACACAAGATCTAGAGATGCCATATGTCTGCATAGAACCACTAGACACAAGATCTAGATGTACCATATGTTTAGATAGAACCACGAGACACAAGATATAGAGATGCCATATGTCTATATAGAACCACAAGACACAAGATCTAGAGATGCTATATGTCTTTATAGAACCACGAGACACAAGATCTAGAGATGCTATATGTCTATATAGAACCACAAGACACAAGATCTAGAGGGGCCATATGTTTAGATAGAACCACAAGACACAAGATCTAGAGATGCCGTACGTCTTAATTATTTAAGATTTAAATTCTTTTCAATGTTATATTACATCTCCATCATACACAACGTAGCTAGTCTATTCCAAAAACTGTTCATATATCCGGGCTTGTTATAAAGTAAACAAACATAGATTGGAAATACAAACGGCTCGCACTAAGCTGACCCTAATTAGCGGACTTCAATGACATAATGCATTGATTATTTCATTAACTCCGTGTCTGAGTGGACTCCGTCTCGTCATGCACTGAAAGTGTCCGTATATTACGCAACTTATAGATCTGTAGAGATACACAGTGAAGACTCACCTCGCAGAAAAGAAACTATTTGGAAGTAATTTTAGTTATTTTTATTAACAAACATTTACCTTTTTGGTTTAATACCAGTTCAGTTCATGATATTCCATACACGGGCGATGTTCAAATCCTGTAACCAGGGCACTCCTGTCACTTTAGCTGTCACTTTAGCAACTAACCTGTTAAATAGACACATAACATTATCGATAGTAATGATAAAAGATATTCCGGGTTTTTTTTTATAACTTAATCATTTGACACCAAAAGGACAGACGGAGATGACATAAACGAAACCTAAATCAACCACAGGCAGACAACGGTTTTGTCTGCTCTAGTTGTGGCAAAATATGTAGGTCAGAGATGGGACTGTGTATCTACGTGAAATGCTCCACTCCACCATAATCGACGGATTTGAAGACAAGCCTAATGGACATTATTATATCATTATATACAACATATTGGCATTTAAAATCAAATATTTCTAAAATGAACAAAACATTAGTTAGTTGGTATCGTCCATCAATCCCAAGCGATTCTTTCATGTTATCAAACCTCTAAAGGTAGGTAGGTAACCCTTTCAGGCCTTGCGATCGATAGAGTAGAAGGTGTAAATGTGGAATCTGTTTTTTTATGTTCAGTCAGACTCTTTAAGTGGTGCCACGTTTCTCCCTCTAAA
The DNA here is from genome assembly GCA_030265305.1 of Biomphalaria pfeifferi. Taxonomy (NCBI): domain Eukaryota; kingdom Metazoa; phylum Mollusca; class Gastropoda; family Planorbidae; genus Biomphalaria; species Biomphalaria pfeifferi. Next base: position 1,874,869 of record JASAOG010000059.1, on the reverse strand, counting down.
GCTACAGTCTGCGGGCTTTTTTAGTGCACGGACCAAAGGTTTGGAACTCACTCCCCATTGATCTCAGACAGACAACATGCTAAATCACATTCAAGAAGAACATTAAGACCTATCTGTTTAAAACTTTATTTTAGAATAGTTTGTCATTTTAGCTCACGTGTTTATGTTTGTAGTGTTATAACAGCGCCTTAGCCTACATTGTTAACAGCGCTCTATTAATTAAATTATTATAGTTATTATTTTTTTTATATGCAATGTTTTTATATCATTCACTGCATAGCTTTAAATGCCTTGGTGGGGGGGGGGGGGGGGGAATTGGTGGCTGAGTGGTCAAGTTCTGTCGAATGTGTTTTACTACCCGGGCATGCTACCATGTCTCATAGTGGCGCCCGGGTGGAAGCGCCCGGGTGGAAACGATCGTAGGCGGAAACGATTAGGCTAAAGGGTAGCAAAACAGGACTCCTGTGGGGGTGCCTAAGGGGGTGCGAGAGCATCCTCATTGCACTGGGCGGAGTTGTATAAAAAGCTTCCACAAGCTTGTCACAATCCAGGCGCCGTTCCTCAAGGGGCCGTTACATAAATGGCGTGTCCTGCACGGTTAGCCTGGTATAGAAAAAAAGGGAGCTCTTGTTCACTTTTGCTGGCCTGGAGTTCCAAGAGCCGAAGGCTCAACTCTACCTGACAGTTTAAAGAAGAAGAAGAAGAATGTGTTTTACTAACGTAAGCCAGATGGCCAGAGAAGATCAATGTAAGACACCAACATTATCGAGACACTGGTAACGTTATAAAGACTTATTCATAGAAACTAGAATGACTCTTGAACCTTTCACAGAATATTCTATGGATTTTTCCCCATTTGACTAGCATAATAAGCTAAGCAGCAACTGGTCAAGGTCTTGCCTCGAAGCTTCGCTGCACAACTGAACGAACTATTTTTTGTATTATTCTTATCTACTTAACCGTTTTACTTGAATCAATGCGCTGTCACGTGACAGGTATCTGATCAAATAATGTATGGATCGAACGCAAGGTGGCCAAAGAAAATGAATCCAGGATATTAACGACTTTCTGGACACTCATACCATCTTGGAGACTCATAGATTAGGAACACTGGTAACATCTTCGAGACTTATATTTTAGGAACACTCTTAATATCTTAGAGGCTCATATCTTAGGGAAACCCGTAACATATGTGCCGCTATCGAAATGAAGCTACCTGGGAAACTGTCTGGGTTCAAATGTATACAATAAATTATTATATTTGTAATTAAAGATTTGGTAAAACCTAGTAACAACGAACATAAATATATTAATTTACTGCAGAACTAAACATGTAGAACAAAAATGTGAACAATTAAAAGAAAACTTAGACTTCTAGTGAAGTGGACAAAAGCTGTGTCTGCTGCGATTGTGGAAAAATAAGTAGGTCAAAACTGGGTTTTGCATGGTCATGTGGAACCGAGAACAATGTTTAAGTTTACTTATAGGAAGGGGGTGGTTGAGTACAAAACACTTGGAGTCCGATTCATTAGTCGAAAGTTTAAGTTCTTGTGATGGAAATGTGGATTAGGGTTTGAGTCTGTGCAGGTTGGTTTTAAGTGCGTGATTGGCGTTCGGTGATTGGCGTTTGGTGGTTGTGCTGGCCACACAAACATCCCGTCGTAATAGTAAGACACATACTATCTCATTAGTCTCAGTTTACTTTCCCCAATGTTTCCGTGAATTCGTTTCTCTGCCTTTTGAAGTGCAGTAAGTACTAAATAAGGCTAGTTTTGTTTTTTAACTGCAGATTTTCAGGAGAAACTCACCAATGTCAAGGGCGACAAATTGAACTTTAAAGTTGTCAACTAAATTTAAATGAGTTACAAACGAACATAGATTAAGCAATAGAAAAAAAAACTTTTTAAAAACAAAGCTAATTTATGGAAAGGAACCGCTAATTACTGCCATTTATCTGAAAATTACGGGGCTTACCTCACTTTCTGCCATGTAAAACAAAATAAATTAATGAGTACTAAAAGATTAACTAATTGGTTAATTGTTGCACTAATTCGTGTATTGCTATCGACTATGAATATTTAGGCAAAATTTGAACTTGATCCGAGAATGGGAAGTGGGGAAAAAACGTGTCAAAACGTATTAAGGGGACTAAATCCATATTTAAATTCACATCTATGATTAAGTAGAATTTATTCCACTTATTTCAAATTCAAACAAAATAATTAATCACCAAAAATTAATAAACAAATTTTTTGTATCTATCTATCTATCTATTTAATCTATCTAATCTTTCTAATCTATCTAATCTATCTAATCTATCTAATCTATCTAATCTATCCAATCTATCCAATCTATCCAATCTATCCATCTATCCATCTATCCATCTATCTATCTATCTATCTATATCTATCTATTTCCCACGTTCTGACAGAATTGTTAATTTTTTAACATTTGTACATACTTCCCTGTTATGATCAAACTTCAATAATATTTTTGTTTGTTATCAGGTAACGTAACTTTTGTTATAGAATTATAGGAGAATGCATGCTCTTTTTATATCACACAAAAACACGTTTATAAAACCAAAGTTTAATTTAATTTTAATGGGGTCCAATCAACGATGGGATCGTTAGTTAGGAAAGAAATAAAAGCTACAGATGCGTTATTATCGTTGTGTCAATATATATACATTTACATTATTGCTGTAACGTAATAACAATTTTGCTATAAATAAGAAGGTAACTTTAGTTTTAAAGTACAAATAGTAAACAGTCAAGACATCTATTACATCGCTATCATTTACTTATGTTCCTTTAAAAAAATATATAATAATACTTCTAATTCACATCGTTGTAATATGTGAACTCAGGGTTACTTATGTTGCTTAAAGAAACTTATATAGTGTGAATAACGTCACATTTCTATGTGGATCAAATTGTGCAACTTTGTGATCTGATTTTTATATCATCCATGCTACAGTAGAATCCAGTTAATGGTGCTACTGGTTAATAGGACTATCCGCTTATTTGGACTGAGTATTACAGTATCGTAACATATCGTGTACTTTTAATCGTTTATTTATCGCTATATCCTTTTAAGTAGACCAAAGAAAGAGATTTCATGGACAAAAAGTTGAGATAATAGAAGACTAGACTAATGACGCAAGTGTTGGAGAGTATCAGTTTAAAAGTTACGCCAACTGTGTCACAGCTTCAAACGTAGAAATAACAGAAATACATAAATAATTCTAAACCTAATCATTTGCTGTTTATAACCGTGAAAACTCATTGTAAACTGGATAACACTAATGATTATGCACTAAAATAATTACAGGGCAAAGACTTTGAGATAATAGTCAGTTTTTTAGAGAATTCTAAAGAAAACTTGACGGATAGTAGATCTCAGAGGCGTCGATTGGGTGAGGTAGGGAGGGGGAGAATCTGAAAATCCTTCCTGGCCCCAACTTGATGGAGGCCCCCAAATGAGTGTTTTTTTACATTAAATATTAACTATTACGCAAAATGCAGGGATCCCAAAAGAGGTCAACCCCCCGGGCCCCCAAATGATGGCGAATTCCTAGCTACGCCACTGGTAGATCTAAATGTACACAAGCAGAGAGAGCGTGAGAAATAAAAGCAAGATAAAAACAAACTGACAAAAAACAAGACAAAACTGACAAAGAACAAGACAAAACTGACAAAGAACAAGACAAAACTGACAAAGAACAAGACAAAACTGACAAAGAACAAGACAAACTTGAAAAAAAAAAAAGTCACTCTTTAGTTGGTGAAAGAAAAAAGCCAGAGGTTTAGAGTCTCACGGTCTTCTGATGACTACCAACCATGCTACTTCACTGACCTTGACCGCCCCACAAACCAATCCAGCACAGCACTTGTGACATTGACCAGTTAGTGATCCAACACCAATCGAACATCAGCCATCCATTAGGAAACTGACCTGGAGGACCTTAAGAACTAGGCGGACAATGGATGGCAATCAGTTCTGACTGAGATAGGATTGGGGGGGTGGGATGGGTAAACCAAAACGGCAAAGATTTAAAGGGCTGGTCAAAACCTTTAACATTTGCTGTGTCTAATCTGGGTTTTAATCAGGGCTTTAATCTTGATTTTTTTTTCTCGGAGAATTTGTTTGCATTCTACTTTTGACTTTCTAATCGACCTCTAAGTTTTATGTTAGTAGCTAAAGGGTTTTAGAAAGATTCTTAAGTTTTAAGTTGAAATCATTGATCGGTTGGCGTACTGGTATTTCAATTTGTTGTCTTTCTAAATCTTAGGCACTGGCGGATCCGGGGGGGGGGGGGGGCGGTAGAGGCGATCGCCCCCTTCCTACTCGGCCGACCCCCACTCCCGAAGGGGAGGGTGAACGAATTTTAGTAGAGAATCACACAATTTGTTTACGAATTTACTAGTTATGTTTATAATATATACTAACAATTTATATTTCAACATATTTTTAGATTATTTTGCCCCCCTCCCCCCGAGATTTGGTGGGATGGGGAGTTGACGATGGCATCAATCCCTCCCCCCACCCAAAAAAAATTTCGAGTAGGGGGGGTCAGTTTATTTGTAGAAATCACAGAATCAATTAAATATCTATATAATTAACACTTGTTATTGATATTTTAACCAATCTTTATATTATGTCGTTCTCCTGTTTGCTGATTGGGGGGTGGAGGGTGGGGCGAATACATCTACTGCCCTTTCCTCCTAAACCCTTTGAGTGGGGAGGGGCGGTCCTACTTTTATTTAGAAATCATAGTTTGTGAACAAACTTAGTTGAATTATTATATAATTTTATAATATATCGCTACACTTCTGGTGTCTTAGCCGATTCGGTGAGTTGGGGGGGGGGCGAAATGTGGTAAAATGTGTTTGACTTTTCGCCCTTGACGTGCGTTCCCTATCAGTATCTTTGTAACTTTGGTTGTGTAAACATGGTTTTTGTCACGATGCGGCGCCAGACGCCCCATTTGAGCCCCTACGACGTGCGGATTTGGGCATTGCCTTCAAAAACGTGGAACGTTTCTTTGTAAAGAAATTCTCGCAGAAATAATTTCCTAGCAGTCTTCGATTTCCTGAATGGTACGTGATGAATCGTGGTGACATATCTCAGTGTACGACAATATTTACTTTTAGATCTAATCAGAATATGAACTCTCTCTGTCTGTCTCTGTCTCTCTCTCTATATATAAACATTGGTTTTTAACAAACACAACGAGATATTGGTCAGACTATCAAACTCAAACTTTACAGGTCTGTCAGTTAACAAATAATTAAAAATCGCAAAATTTCCAATAATTAACTTAGTCCAGAGTTAACCAACCTTTTTATTTTTATGCGCCATTTTTTTTTTCACTTTTTATTCAGATGTGCCGCTACCCTTTTCACTTCATAACAAATATATTATTTTGTAAAAATTTTGACTATATCCTTGCCCACAAGTGGTACAGACATAAATACATATATATGATATTTCTAGTTTCCCAAATGATCTAACAACAGTTACCATAACACATGGACGCCCAAGACTTATGGTCCTGAACCCTTGTGCTATATAGTTGTAAGTGCGGAGTTCTTCCTCTTAGAAAAGCTTTTTTTTTAAAAAAAAAAGAATGATATTTTTTTCTTTTTTTTTTCTTGTTGTTTCTTTCGTTTATCCTTTGATTACACAGCGACGAAACCATGAACTGATTGTCAAGCAGCTAACACCAACTCACTTTATTTATAAACCACAAGCCTTTATATAGTTTCTAGGTACACATGTTCCTGACATATGCCTGACATCTCATACAAACATAAACAACGAGGCTCTCTAAGAAATCATGCTATCAACTAATTAGTACAGCCAGTCAGATTACTAGGTTCAGACAGTATACACACAATAGTATGTCTGTCATCAATACTGTTACACCTCTCCGCAAGTCCCCTACAATGTTGAGCTCCATCAGACCGGAGACGCAATAACTTACGAATACCTCTATTATAAATTAATATGATAATATTTACTATTGACCCCTTTATGTCTTTCACGACTCTGCAATGTTAAGATTTTCTGATCTCATATTAACTCCATTCTTTTCTCCAAAGATTGAGAAAAAAATTCCTACCAGCCAAGTCTGGCTTGGGAGTGTCTAAGCTTGGATATAAATTTGAACAGGTCAGTCGCCATTTCGAAGCCATATCAAAGCCATAAAGACTGTCTTGTGTATTCTTCACATCATTTCTTTGGCTTCTCGCGCATTCATTTCTGTCTTTTTTCCAGTGGCGTAGCTACCAATGTGCGGGTGGTGCGGGCCGCACAGGGCACCAAGTGGAGAGGGGCACCAAAACTCCCCCAGTGTGTATTAATTTCCTATTTCCCTGAGCGTTTCAGTAAAAACGACTAATTGTATGGACACGAACAAACATAAAATACCGTATTTTAAACATGAACTAACGATTTATAAACTAGTCATGTCGCTATTTTGTTTCATCTCCTAGACTATTTCTTCCATACAATGTAAGCTATAGAACAGTTTGAATCTAATTTACTACATTTATTTCGGACACACGGTACATGTTGTTACTACACTGATCGATGATCTGTAATATAAAGAAGAAGAAGGAGATAGGCCAACCTTTTTTTACTTCATTGTTTAGTCCATTGGTTTAATCTAGATATTGAGTTTACAAATATATTTCTAAACTATAGCTCTAAACAATTGTCTTAGTTTATTCATTTCTTTATGATTCTTTATAGTTTAACTTTGGAAATAATTTTATTGTAATGTCAATATTTTAAAATAAGCTAACCTTTGTTTTGTACGAGTTTTTAAAAACTAATTAGTTAATTGTAATACTGTAACGTAAACAAAATGATGAAAAATGCTAAAGACTGACTAGTCTGGCTGACGCCTCAAAACCCTTTTAAGCTCAGACGGAGAAATCGTCATCTCTGGTTCTGTCCAGTCTGTGTAGTCTATAAGGGCCCCATACCCAGATCTATCGGGGTCTCTCATTACCGACCCATCGGTGTAGCAGAAAATGGCATCTGATGGGTAGGACTTTAGTGTAGCTGATGCCAAGTTTTGGAGTATGGCAGGTGTTAATCCCCTGTTGGTGGCTCCCTCTAGCCCTATAAGGGACATGTTTATTTGTGGGGCTACTCCACGGAGGGCAAGTATTAATTCTTCTAATAGGAATTCTATCAGTGGAAAGCCCAGATGATTTTGACAAATTGGCCGCAATGTGGAGGAACGATCGCATTTTTATGCGGTTCCTCTCTCTACACTGTTGCACTAAGATTGTGGTGGGTAGCCTAGAGTCCTTTATTTGTAGCGCTCGTAGGCCGTAAGTACCGCCCTCTCCCTCCTTAAATGTAAAGAGGCCACGTATGTTAAGATTTCATCATCTTCATTTAAATCCAAAAATGGATTCAATGAGTGATGGAGGTTATCCCCGAAAATAGAAAAACATGAGACCAGCAGAGCTCACATTCAATCATCGCTTGCTTGGACGGAACTTGAAGTTCGCCTGAGAGTAGGAAACAATATGGACAACAAGGCCCAAGATTTGATTATACAAGAGACGAAAACCTGGAGAGTTAGTAAATTTACTATCAAAGTACGATCCACTCTTGAGGGAGCATGTGCTTCGAAATAACCTTTGTTCCAGACCGAATACATAAAAGCTGGATCAAACTTCCCAAATTTTACGGTACGTCGTCATGGATAATGACGGGGTGCAGGTTCGTGAGTCTTTTATTGACTTCATCGACACAAAGGACAAGCATGCTGCTGGAATCGCTGAGATGATTCTAGAGAAACTGCGTTCGGATGGCTTAGACATAATGGACTGCAGAGGTCAAGGCTATGATAATGCTGCGGTCATGAAAGGTCAAAACTACGGTGTCCGATAACGTATTCTAGATGTCACTATTTATTGCTTGCTCAAACTCTGGAGACATTAACTAGCAGAGATGAAAATTTATCGACTAGATCTGAAGCAGGTGGATTATTGGTTGCTGTTCAGTCTTTTAATTTTCTTACCTATCTTGGATTTTGGGCTCCTGTATTAACTGAAATTAATGATGCGCAATTCTACCTTCAAAAACAAGGATTGTCTATTCGAGACTGCTCACTCAAACTAAAAACATTAGAGACATTTTTAAGTAGTAATCGAGAGGACATCGCTGAAGCCAGCATTACCTTTGCCGAAAGCTTGTGTTCAGATCTGATTATCAGTACAGAACCTCAAAAACGTATTGGCCATAAGAAAAAGATGCCTGGTGAGAAAAGTGACTACTCTGTACTAACACACAAAGAAGAGCTACGAAGGCAAATTTATTCTACCTTGGATAGGATAGTTCAAGAAATAATCACCCGATTCGAGCAACTTCATGATGTAGCAGATAGATATGAATTTTTGTCGCCTTCCCAGCTATTAAATCCTCAGGTTGAAATCAATCTCGATAGCACTCCTAGCGACATTGATAAAATGAATTTCTGATGGAGCTAAAGAGGCTTCAACACTTTGTCACAATTTCATCAGAAGCCTCCAAACTTCCAAAACAAAGACCTGTTGAGCTCTTGAATTTTATAAATAAATATCAGCTAGAAGATTCAGTCCCGAATATCGTCCTAGCTATTAAATCCTCAGGTCGAAATCAATCTCGATAGTACTCCTAGCGATATTGATAAAAACAAATTTTATGCTGGAGCGAAAGAGGCTCAACGGTTTGTCACAGTTTCATCAGAAGCCTCTGAAATTCCAAAACAAGGACCTGTTGAGCTCTTGAATTTTATTAATAAATATCAGCTAGATGATTCAGTCCCGAATATCGTCATCATGATTCGCATATTTTTTACTGTTGCAGTAAGCGTCGCTACATGCGAAGTTTTTGCAAACTTAAACTGATCAAGAATAATTTGCGATCAACGATGACTCACTAATTTGGCCATTTTGTCCATTGAACAAGAGCTGGTGGAAAAAAATGGATTTCGATAAAATTGTTGGTTATTTTGCCAGCAAGAAAGCGCGTAAAATTCATTTGTAGTATGTTTATGTAAAAGGGATTTTTTCGAATTAGCAATATTTGATTTACGAATACATATTTTGAACAGATTTTGCAATGTTATTAATTAGTTAGTTTTTTTTTTGGGAGGGGGGGGGGGGAGGGCATCAAGATGAGGTACTGCAACAGGCATCATATCCTCTAGCTACGCCACTGCTTTTTTCTTTCTTTCTTTCTTTCTTTTCTTGTTTCTTTCTTTCCGAATGTTTCTACCTCTTTTATTTTCTCCTTTCCACGACAATAATTTACGCATCAGAAGAAAGTATTAATGTCGTGACAAAGTTTATGAGTCGATATCGATTTGAACTATCCAATCAATCTCGAGCTTCGCGTCGTCTCCACATTTAGCCCTGGCACCACACATAGACTTTTAAAGGGGGAAGGGGAGGGGGGTCTTGGCTGAAACTGGTCAATGGTCAGAATGAGCGATGATTAGGACTGAACAATTACCCGACTGTACATCGGCCGGTCATATTAGGTAATGATCAAACCAGGCAATGGTCTCAGAGATGTCTGACAGTGAAAATGTAGTTTCGGTTTTCGGGATGGGAGAGAAATGACGTAGTGATTTAAAAAAAACAACAAAAAAAACAACAACATTAAAATACAATTTAATGCGAAAAAAATATTTCCGATTGGCAACAACAATACCATCCTACATAAAACACTGAACCATAAACTTCAAATACAGAAACAAAATCTAAAAAAAATACTCAGAAAGACACAAAGATAAAAGCACATTCCTCGTCCCCTATGCTAGGACAAATGTGTACAAATACTCCTTCTTCCCTAGTGCTATTAGAGCATGAAATGGGTTGCCTGAGCTAGCCAGGAAAACCAGTGACTTGGCAGAATTTAAGTCATTGGTTAATATGCATGACTAGATGCAAGACGCGTAGGACGTAATCTTCTTTTTTGAAGTAACGTCTGTATAATATAAGATAAGATAAGATGTGGGAATTAAGTTGATCAGAGGTAACTGCTCTTTGTTTATATTCTTAAGCAATAAAAGAGATTAAGCAAAACAAAGAAAACAAAACGATATGAAAGAATTCTTGGGTAATATAATGGCACCAAAAGAAAGTCAACGAAAAGAGGAAGACTGGTCGCTATTTTTGAAATAGACAAATAACCAATCTTTTATCTTATCTTATCTTATTCATTAAGAAGTTTTTTCAAAAGATAAAAAAATTTACACCCTAGCATATCCTTGTGTGCCGGGTTCAGAAATAAGACGTTGGCCCTCTTCCGGTAAGTTGAGTGTGACTGAACCCAAAGTGAGCACAACTGTATCTAACGTAAGACTAGGCCTACATATCCAGTAAACAGCGTATACTAGAGACAATACATAAAGTGCACATGTTTCTTATTGGGGTAAGCGGGTCATTTGAAAACTGAATCTCATTGGTAAACCATGCCACTTGCTAGGATTCCGAGTCATCCTGAATAGCGCTTTGTTTGTCAGAAGTGTAAGAACTTTCCACATCGATATTGTCCTGACTGAATGTTGTACATTAACGTCACAGGAGTCAACAGTTTTGGAACCAACTTTGGTAAATAATTAATGTTTATCCAACTCCGTAAATAGTTCTTTGTCATTTCAAGCTTAGTTTAAAGTACTTTGAATTAGGGACCTCATTCAAAAAAAAGGAATGTCACGTGATGTCCATGGGTAAAGTGCTAAAATATGCGGTCACGTGATGTCCTTGTCTGATTCGAATTAGGTGGTAAGCTGTACAGAAAGGATTGGGAAGCCCGTGACTTAAAGGATGTTTGTTTACGTTTAGTGAATGAGGTCCATTGGAAACGCTTATGTATAATTGTGGGCCAGGCCTATATTACACAAAATTGTGAAGTGTAATTCAATTTCGAAGGATAAGCAGTCAGACCGACCATCCATGATTAGAAGATTACATTGCCCAAAAAAAAAGACAAAACCGTAAGTTCCATGTTTTCACAACAAAAAAGGTGAACATTTTTCAGAAATTGTTCAAACTTGATGATCATAAGTTGTCTATTGTCCTCTGTTGTAGACACATGCACGTACACAGTGTGTCAGACATGCCAAACGAGCGATGTCCTTGAAATAGGGATTCTTTTCGTTTCTATGTAAGCCCAAAAATTCCGAGAAACATAATGCTAATGTTTTTTTGTTGTTGGTGCATTTACCAGCTGACAGATCAGCATGCATTCCTACTGTATATGTTTTTATGGTCCAACAATGTTTACTTACAACTGGGCTAATCAAAGCAAAATAGTTCCTGGACATTGCTCAGACATCATAACGCTGTGTGCAAGTCGTGTGTTCTGCAATCATGTAGGGAAGTTTTCAAATGTAAGGCTTTATTGGCTCAAGAGTTTAATAAATTAATGATGACATGGAAGTAGCGCATCGTCTTCTAAATCTAGATCTATATAGTTATCATTGTAACATTATTCAGTGTACTAGATCTACACATTCTCTAAACCAGAATTATTTCTTTGCAAGAAGAGGAGAGCTGACGAGGTAAGAAAAAAAATGTTCCATTGTTTTTAAATCTAAAATTCATTAGTTTTTGAGAGAAAAATAAATCGCTTAATTAGGTACATAAATAAAGTATTGTCTTTAAAAAAAAAGTATTTTTAATGTTTTTCTTATTTTCTTAGCAAGTTAGAATTTAATATAACGTTGTCTTGACAATTTAAGAGTTACTTCCCCTTACATAGTTCATACTACAATAGCATTTTTTTTCGAGTCAGAAGTTTAATGAGGATTACAGTATTTCACTTGGTTATGCAGACTCGGCTGTAACCTACATATTTTGCCAGATCCAGCGCAGACGTAGCCGTTATCCAGTGGTGGTCAATTTAGATTCTCTTTTCGCCGTTTAATACTGCATTAATAAGATTTGTATCGATTGTTAGTCGCTCGGCCACCGAAATATAATTTAAGAAATAATAAATATGCCATGATTTAAGTCAAAGAATGTAACAATTAAGAAAATAAAACTCTTATAGTCAACACATTTTTTCCCTTAGAAAAGCCCGTAAGGTAGCCCAATAGTCGAGGTCCCGGGGACAATGAGCCCCTTTCCGTAATATTTGCTACGCCACTGGGTTTGGTCAAATAAAATAATTGGGCTTTCGGTAAATATAATTATTGGGCTTTTGGCAAATATAATTTTGTGCTTTGGGCAAATTTAATAGTTTGGATTAGGGTAAATTTAATTGTGCAGCTTTGGGCTAATGTTGTTATGGGGCTTTGGGCTAGTAAAATTGTTGGGCTTAGTGCAAATATAATTTCGAGGCTTTGTGCAAATAGGATTGTGTGGTCGTGGTCCTTTGGAAGCTGACACAAATTAGTACTCGTACAATAGTACACAACACTGATCACTGACCACTGCTGGTACCATTACTGAACTTCCTACCGTAACAAACACAATCTACAGATAATCCACTGATCTCATTACAAGAGTAAATTATTGACCAGACTAGTTTGACTTCCGTCACCAGGCCATGCACTCACAGAGGCAGACGGCTAGACCCAGACGGCTAATTCAATTTCAAAGAACTTGCATTCGCCACCATAGCCCTGGGCATGTGAAAGTGAGCGACTCAACGTAATGCCATTGTGTGGCCCCCGTCCTCTTCCCACTACCCCCCCCCCCCCCCCCCCCATGAATGTTTTCACAAGAAACATTCTAATGGAAGAAAGGAAAGAAACAAAACAAGTAACAACAAGGCCCTAAAAGGTTTTCTATTGCTATCACGAGGCTGAAGAATCAGCGTGGGGGTTGAAGGTTGGGGTCATAGTAAAGCGGTTCTAAGCTCATGTACAACAGCTTAACGTAAGCCCTTGGGCCACATGCCTGTGTAGTCTGCGAGAAATTATATTTATAAACGAAACCTCCATTCCAGACTTTTTAAGACTTATTTAGCAGGGAAAGGTCTACGACAATCATAAAATTGTTTTTGTAAGGTCTTGGTATTTTCAAAAGTTTGAGAACCACAGGGCATTGTATTTACGTGTAGTCCTTGGAGGGTCGATAGAGGGGACAGCCAGGTGTTTGAATAACTAGATTGCACGCACTAGTGTGTTATCAATTTATTTGAATGACTTCTCCAAAAAAAATGTTTACGCCAATTGATTTACAGCCTAAAAGTATTTCTCGGAATTCAGAATTATTTCATTGTTTGTTATTTGTACGAAGGTAAGTTTCATTTCTTTGTTGAACCAGAGAGAACTGTTACACAGGGACAAAGAAAGTTGTTATCCCAACAGGTGTGAAGGTTAAACAAGCAAAGTAAACAAAATCTTGAAAAAAAAAACAAAAAAGAACAGCTTATCTTAGGCAAAGAACTCGCTCCTTAAAACTATATCTGTTAATAATGTACAAGCTATTTCCATTATTCGATATCAAAATAATTAATTACCATTAATTTATTAAATAATTGAATAATTTTGTTATTGATTCATGTTTTGTTAGGTACAATAAATAATTGTTTATAGTATCAACTTGGTTGTAGAGGGAGGGAGAAATAGCGTCAACAATTATTTAAGGGGGGACTTAAAGTCCATCAATCTTTCTGTTACTTTTTGGGGGTTTTCTTTTTTTTTTTAATTTCACCTTTTTAGAAACAAAGTAAAAAGCTTTCAAACATAAAAATGCGGCTACTTAGATCTTCAGTAAAATACTCTCGAATTCGACCATGCGTGAGATTGGCCTTGTTTTAAATGGACTCCAGTCTGTTGCAGGGAACATTCAGACCTGACCATGCAAGTAAGTGGATAGATGGCACTAATCCATCTATCTATCAGGCTCCACTTCAACTGAAGGAGAAACTCATCTCGCTTAATAACTTTCAACAAAGTGGAGCATCCACTTTTTTTTTCCTGGTGGAAATTTCCACACACAGTTAAAGAAATGAGCACATTTTGTTATAAACAGAGAGAGAGAGATAGAGACAGAGAGAGAGAGATAGAGACAGAGAGAGAGAGACCGAGAGAGAGAGAGACAGAGAGAGAGAGGGGGGGGGGAGAGAGAAAGATAATGAGACAAAAAAGTGAAAAAGAGAGAATAGAGAGAGTGAAAAAAAGTTAGTGAAAGAGAGAATGAAAGAGAGATAGAGAGTGAGACAGACAGTAACAGAGAGAAAGAGACTATACAACTACATTTTCAAATTTAAGAAAAGTAATTTATGGAAAATAACTCCTCACTAAGGAAAAGTCAACCTATAAATAAAAAAAAAACGGGAGAGAAATCTTGTCAATATTAAGCACTTGTACAATTCCTGTAAGCTTGCACACCCTTCATGGTTCTAAAAGCTGGACACTGACCTGGGTTTAAAAAGAGCCCCACCCCCAGATCTAACCATTTTTTCTAGTAATTCGACAATTTACATATTCTTTGTGGGAAAACAAAGAACAACTACCTAATTGGCCAGACAGTGAACTATCTATCTAGTTTGACAGTTATTTTTTTTCAAAATATAATCTTTTAATATTACATACCTCATAAGTGTTACAATCATGCACGCGCGTTAGCGGGAATTCCCGTATTCGACTATTTTACCATATACTCCGTAAAAAGAGTAATTAATGTACATAACCTTTCATGCACACCGTCAAAGTGAAGAATTATTTTGCTGGATTGTTAGTACCAGTATTCACTGATGAGACTATTTGGAAATACTGTAAGTGGCTATGATGCGAAATACTGTGGTTCTGTAGTAGAGAAATTATTTAACTAGATTTTTTAATGTTACTCGTTTAGACTTTCATTAACTGACATTTTAATTTTATAAATTAATAATTAGTTAAAAAAGCAATTACAAAATCTTCTTTTAGATCTATGAACTTCTGTCAGCGTTGCACCCCCCCCCCACTCCCATACATCTCATTAAAGCAGGGGTTTTCAACCTGTGGATCGCGACCCCTTAGGGGTTCGATTGACGATTTGCCAGGGGTCGCCTAATACCATCGAAAATATAGATTGTTATTGTCTACTCTTCTATTGCTGTGTGTGTGTAAGGGGTGAGGGGTCGCGGCAAAGTGAGGAATAGTAAAAAGGGGTCGCCGAGCTTAAAAGGTTGAGAACGGCTGCATTAAAGTATAAATATATACACCAGATTTAACAATCTAATACAACATATAAAGAATCAGCTATACACCAGATATCAAACTATAAAAAGAAATATAAAGCAGCGCATTCTTATCTTATCTTCTACAATGACAGAGCGAAAATGAATATGTTCTACGCGTCTTGCATTTAGTCATGCATATTAACCAATGACTTAAAGTCTGCCAAGTCACTGGCTTTCCTGGCTAGCTCAAGCAACCCACTCCATGCTCTAATAGCAATTGGGAAGAAGGAATATTTGTACAAATTTGTCCTAGCATATGGGATAAGGAATGTGCCTTTATTAGTACCATATAGATGCTTCATCACAAGAAGTAGATATAGTGTTCAAATATGGGAGTTTAAAGTTTAATATTTACACAGAGAAACCATAGAATCACATTTTATTGCCACTAATGCCAGGACAAGAAAACACGAATTCTTTCTTTTTTTGTTGCCATCTCATTAAAAGAGGTTGCATGAATCAGCCAGGAAAATCAAATACTAACTAGTGTTATTACCAAGCACACACACACAAACTGAATGACAATAAATAATTGTATGACATATTAGCCTTCTCCAACAGCTGACATCTGAAAACTATAGGATACAAAGTTCTAAAGATAAACACCCTCTCTTATTCTGCAAGCAAGCAGCTCAACAACAATTAGTCAACAACATCACACACACACCACACACATTACACACACACACACCACACACATTACACACACACACACAGGGCGTCACCTCTCCTTATTTCACCCCCATTCTCCCACACCGGTTGTAATGTCCAGTGTGTCCACTCTGTTAGCACACGCGAACGTCTCGTCAACCTGTCTATATCCATTCTAATAAAGAAAATCAAAGTATTGATCCCTGGCCTCTGTATTTGTCTAAGTTTTTTTACTGGCTTAACACCAGGCCAATGATCTAAGTTCTAGCGTTTCCACACAGTAGGCAAGTATAGGTTCATGTTTGAGGCTTTCCACATATTACCAGTGTATATAAGTCTTTATATTGTCACACTATTTAGGATTTAGTCTCTGTACACATGGCCCATTGTATTTAAGATTTAGTCCATGTACACATGGCCCACTATATTTAAGATTTAGTCCCTGTACACATGGCCCACAGTGTTTAAGATTTAGTCCCTGTACACATGGCCCATAGTGTTTAAGATTTAGTCCTTGTAAATATGGCCCACTATATTTAAGATTTAGTCACTGTACACATGGCCCACTGTATTTAAGATTTAGTCACTGTACACATTGCCCACTGTATTTAAGATTTAGTCACTGTACACATGGCACACTGTACGACGTGGCACGAGCTATTGGTCTAAACTCCCCACAGGTTGTGACGTTGCAAGTCAGTGTTCAGACCATATATAACGAATGGTCTCGGTCTAACTAGCATACAGGACTTGAATTACTCATGAACACGCGTACGATGTAATTGTCTTCTTTGAAACAATGTTTGTAACAGTAGATACGTTTGACATGGAAAGGATGGAGGTTTAAATGATCGATTAAAAATGGACCTCATTCACCAATCGTAAACAAACCACATTTAGCCACGTGATAATATTGATAAAACAATGAAAAAAAACGTATCACGGGACAGCCTTTATGGATTACGCTACTTGTATAGAAGAGATAGAGAATCACGTGGCTAAATGTTGTTTGTTTACGATTGGTGAATGAGGTCCATTGTGTTACGCTTGGGACTTTTGTTTTGTATGTACTGTTAGACGCAACATCCTTTAATGGATCAAAATGAGAGATTATGGTTTTAAATAGCTGTGTGGGAATTCGGGTTTCTAGGGAACTCGTTACTTCGGTATCTTTTACTTTAAGAAATGGTACACAAACCTTCTGGGCCTCAAGACACGCACATTTTGGGTACGCATACCACCCACTTCCCACTCTTTCTCTCTCTCTCTCACACACACACACTCCTCCAGTTCAATGGCAGAAGGAAGACTCAACGTTTTTTATTATGAATAGTGGGAATAAGTTTAGGACAGAGTCAATGACAGAATAATGCCCGCGGGCCATAGTTTTGGCATCAATGATCTAAACTAACATTGTCCACATATTTGTTTGCTATCGATTCACAGAGGTCACGTGATCTTTCTGGCCTAATTTAATCCAATATTTTTCGGTATTTTTAACACAGTAATACACATTAAATAAACATGTATATGAATATAAATATATATTTATATTTATATATATATATATATATATATGTATTTTATTTAACATACAATGACATCCTCTGATCAGAAAATAATAACTTCAAAACAAGCTTAATTGTATAGCAATTGAAACGTATACAATTTCCTCTAATCAGTAAATGTAAGATTACTATTGCAACTAGTTGTAAGTTTGACTTTGATGTGAGTGTGGTATATAACCTAGGTGTACTAGAGACGTCATGAGTTTATGTGATACATGCTCCTTTTGTCATCAGGTCAGGTTTTGTGAGGTTTTAATTGAAGCCTGGAGATGGAGCTCATTTTTAAAGTAACAACCGGATATTGCGCACGTTTTAAAAGGGAGGAGAATCCTTCAGAAATGAAATGGCTGCAGAGAAAGAGAGAGAGAGAGAGAGAAAGAGAGAGAAAGAGAGAGAGAGAGAGAGAGCATTGCCTTTGATCTAATTGTTATCAAATGTAGAGTCCGCCCAATAATGAAATTCTGAATTGACATATTTACTTCAAGGGGGATCACAAAGGTTGATGGAGTCTGCAGATCAGTGAAAGTGCGACAACAGTTAAAAAAAAACATAGAGGCTTGAAGAAATTTTATTTCAGCCGTTTGTGACTATTGATTGTATCATACAACTTACGGTACGGTTTCAAACTAAAACAACAAATATCTCGATGACTGTTTGAAAGTTTCATTGTCAAGATAAAAATCTGTAGTTTTTGTTTGTTTCTTTTCTTTACTGTTACGTTCACAATGTCGTATTTTTTCCCTTCTAGTTGCCATGAACGAGGAGAAGCCGCTTTTAATTTTATGTAGTTTGTCTGTCCGTCCGTACGTCACGTTTATATCTTAGAACCTAGGGTAATACAAACATCTCTTTTCACATTTTGAAGCTTGCAAAGTCCTGTGGCAACGGCTACTTGTCCATCTTCTAAAACCGAGCCGTTTTATCTTTTAAAATTAAATATGTAAGCTGTTTTCCATGAAATAACACATTTGTTAAAACTAATTAGGCCTTTAATTAATTGTGAAATAAACAACAACAGAGAGATTATTCTGTATATTGTTAGTGATGTATACATGTAAGAACCTTATATGTTTTCTGTTGTTTAATCTGCTGATAAAAAACCCGGTTACGTTTATTTCTATTTAAAAGTTTTAAATAAATTATATATATATATATATACTTTCTCAATCGCAATACATGTACAAATCTTACAAATAAGATTAAATAGCAGCATGTAGTTTGACTTATTCCTAGAGTTACCGGTACTTCTTCCAATAGCTCTAAATAAAAGATTGGTCATTTCCATCAATTCAGTCACGTACCAGGCTCGCGCTCAGCTTATCTTCATAATAATCGATTGAATACTTTGAATATTAACGACCTAATAAATAGAAGAACAACTGTCGACATGATTCTCCCGAGTTCTAACCCTTTCCGCTGACATCCCATGATGCTGTGCTGCAGGAAGTTTGGGCAAGGAAGTAATCATATTCATTCTGGAACGAAAGTCTATCAAGCAATCTACATTCAGGCTTGGCCTTAGGCCACTGCAGTCTGTGTGGCCGCAATGGGCCCCGCGCTTTCATAGGCCCCAGCGAATTCTAGGTGTAAATCATTAAATTATTAAACCATTTTAACTTATCGTTAAAGGGTCCCTGGGATTCTCCTGAAATTGCAAAATATACGAAACAATCATTAAAATCTCCTGAAACTATTAGAATCTTCTGAAAACTCATGCAAATTTTCTTAGAAACAGACAAAATTGGCCTTTCGGGGTGTCATTCAATATGGAAAATACCAATCCTACTCGCGATGAAAAAAACCCAGCTTTGTCAGCTTTCATTTAATAAAAATGTAATAATAAGGCGAATTCTAACCATAATGAGGTTCATATACTTCATTTACTTTAATGGTCACTGGCATACAAATATAGATCGAAATCTATCTCGACCTCTCAAAAAATAAAATAATTAAAAACGATACTTTGCTAGTTGACAGTTAGTTAAAAGGCACATCTGAATGTTTATCGGCTTTTGTTAAAAAGCTTCCATCTACTGTAGATTGCTCGTAAAATAATTTGCCAGTGATTTTGTACTTAGTAAAGGATGAATAAATGCAAAGATGGATTTATTTTCTAATACCAAATCTTAATTCTTACTTATTATCCTTATCCCTGCCCAGACTGGGCCCCGCGCAATCCGTTTCGCATAGGGCATAGGGCCCCGCAATCTGTAGGACCGGCCCTGTCTACATTAATTAAATCTTTCAAGCAATCTACATCTATTAACTCTTTCTCTCCTAATTGACGATGCCAGCGCTGATTTGACCACCATTAAACTAAACTGATTTTTGGATTTATAAACTTTATTTTGTATTCTGTAAAAAGAGCCAGCATTCTTCAATGAGTCGATACAAAATATAACATTTTCTGATAACAAACAAAAAAGTTATTGAAGTTCAATAATAACAGGATAGTGAAATATAAATGAGCAAATTGATTAATACCTTCAAAATGGGGAAAATAATTACGTTAAGAGAAAGCGTTAAGGCTTTATTGATAAAAAAAAACTCTTCGTATCCAAATATTAGGAGGCGAACAAAATAACGCGGACAAAATAGCGCAGAAAAAAATATATTTTAGTCATTTTGCAAGAAATACTTTAGCTATCGTAAAATATGAATAGAGCCAATACTTTTTTAGGTTTAATGTTATAATTTGTCAGTCATTTTGCAGGAAACACTTAAGATATCTTAAAACAGAAATAAGCAAAAATCATAAAAAGCTAAAATGAATAATTTCAAAATATAGCATTTATTTACATTATAAAAGTGTACTTCGAAAACACGCAAAGATGCTTGTCAAATTTACACACACACACACGTACACACACACACACACAAACTTTCACAAAGTTAAATTGTAGGAAATGTCACGTAGAAATTCCATCACTGGCTTGCTTCCTTACATTGGTCATATAGTGATGCATTTTAATCAAAGGTGAAAAAGGGAAATGATAAAAAATTTAAAGTACTCTCGTTCTCTGCACATATGGCATAATCTCTGATCTATTCATATTTAAAAAGATAGAGACATCAACACTAATGATTATTAATAATCAGGTACTTTATACACATCATATATTATAAGTCCGCGCTATTTTGTCTTGCGCCATTTTTGTCTGGAAATTTCAGGCTATTTTGTCGGCGCTTTGTCCGCGCTATTTTGTCCGCGCTATTTTGTCCGCGCTATTTTGTCCGCGCTATTTTGTCCGCGCTATTTTGTCCGCGCTGTTTTTACGGGTCATCCAGGAGGCGTGGTGGCAGAGTGGTAAAGCACTTGACTTCCTATCCGAGAGGTCTTGGGTTCCAATCTTGGTGAAGACTGGGCTCTGATTGCGATTTTGAGTTTTAGGATCTTTTGGACGCCCCTGGGTCCACCCAACTCTAATGGGTACCTGAGGTTAGTCGTTGTGCTGGCCACATGACACCCTGCTCGTTAACCGTTGGCCAAAGAAACAGTTTGGGAAAGTAAATAGGCGGTTTGGTCTTGTATAATTGACACTCTTGCTAACCGTGGGCCATAGAAACAGATGACCTTTACATTATCTGCCCTATAGATCTGAAGGTCTAAAAGGGGGTACTTTACCTATCCAAATATTCATTTTAGTTACAATTATTGACCACAAAATAGACAATAAGGACTAATTTGCACTTTTTAAGGAGTCAGTTCAAATTCATCTTGTTGTGTTCAAGCTGATAAAACATGTTCCTATTCTCTGCATCAGTCTAAATAAAAATCGCTTTAAAAACATGTTAGAACGCGAGGGCAATAAACGCTTTATAATTTATGCAAGGATGAATACCGGAACTTCCGTTTTTTCAGCGAGTCTTGTCACGAGAAGGAATGCATTATTGTGCGTGAGTGGTTGTGCTCCAGTGTGAGTATTCTTGTCCCAAGTAACAGCAATAAGAGCTTGTCCTCTTGTCTTTCAGGGCAGACCAGCCAGAAGTGCTAGACTCGAGTACGTTTTCAAATTACCTCGGCCGAGACAATCTTAAGTCGCCAGGGATGATAGCAATGGCCTAAAATAATAAAGAGATGCCGTGACCTTTTCTCAGCCCCTTTCCCCCCGCCCACCCCTTTTTTTTTTAACCCCCAATACGACGCTTGTAATGTCAAGGTCAGAAGGATTGAAGTTCTTGTGACAGAAAATGTCAAACTGCTCTTAGGAAATTAAATCTAGCCCTAAACTAATGGCTTTTGAAGAGGACAAAGAAAGAGAGGAGTGTGGAGAGGGGGGGGGGGGGAACTTAAAAGATGAACTTGTGAAAGGAAATTATGTACGCATGCTGGACACACAGTTTTAATATTAGTCCACTCACCAACGACCAAAAGAACCTTTTTATAAGACTTTTTAAAAAAATTAAATTTAAACGAATTACATGCCCTTTAATGCATGTTATAGTTATTACTGGCTTGTATGCTTATATATTTACAGAGTAGGGCGCTCATTTGTGGGGCATGGGTTAAATTAGAAAGGGGAGCAATGTGGATGTGGCTAAAGAGTTTTGTTGCTCATTAAAAACCACCTCCCCTTATTTTTTAAAATATATTTTATTCAATTCGATAAAGCAATTTGCAGATCTGTAGCTGAAATGATTTAATTAATTCATGTATGCGCAAGCACATAGAAACCTGTTTATCAAGAGATTCCTGTCTAGTACGAGAAATACTATAAATGGCTTTTCAGTTTCTCCCCATGTGTACTTAATAAAGGAAGTAAATTTTGTTTCGTCAGTGTCTTATATTACAATCCTTTTTTCTAATCTCTTCTGTCAATATCTCGTTTTTAAGTTAGATGGCTTCAATACTATGTAATTTTGCGACCTTGACATTGCTTATCTATCGTGTAAATCTCTAATAAACTAATTGTTAATTGAAGTTGGAAAGTAATCTTAAAATGTAGATTTGTCAATTTTAAGTTAATCATCTATGTCTACGAATTGAGTTTCTGTACACAATGTAATTTAATAATGTTTGTCTTATATGGATACATTATAAATATAAAATTTATTTGCTAAAAAAACAACATTTGTGTATGTATTGTTTTTATACACAAAGCCTAAAAATCGTTTTTTTTTTATAAAGCTTACATCAACTCACTCTGTCTGTCTGTCTGGAAAAAAGTGTGCACACCGTATTTCTCCCTTAGCCATTCTCAAATCAAGCTAAAACTTCCACGTAAAATTTTTCATGACATAGACAAGACATGAATCAATTTTTTTTAAAAGTAACCAATTAGGCAATTAATTACTGCTAATTCATTAATTTGTTTAATAGCAACAAGGAAAACTAAAACGTCAGTATATACATCATAAATGGCTAAATTTGTTGGGTTTAGTCCCTTTAAATAATTGCTAAGGCTATTTCTCCATCACGCATTCTCCGATCAAGTTGATACCGAAGCAATTATTTATTCTACCTAACAAAACATGAATCAATAAAAAAAAAACTCAATTAGTCAATTAATTATTGGTAATTAATTACTTTGTCTGATATTGAATAAGGTAAATGGCTTGTACTTTATTGGTAGATATAGTTTTAATGACTGAGTTCTTCCCCTTTAGATAAGTTTTTTTTTTTTTTTTTTTAAAAAAAGGATTTTTTAATATTTTGCTAGTTTTAATGTGGAATCCATCCTATCTCTGCTTTCACTTAATCTTTATCCCATAATATGTCAACTTTCTTTTTATTTATTAAAATAATAATAATAATAATAATTAAATAAAATGCATTCTTCTCATGTAACAAACTATTATTGAGACTTGCTAATATTTTAAATCGTTATTATCACTGTCATTGTCCTATTAAAGACTCATGAATCACCGTTCTTAGAGCTTCGACAGGGGCGATGATTCTTCTTTCCTAGCGTCTTGTGACCTTGAGTGGTAAATATCCACTTCGAAACCTGCCCAGCTCATCGATGGCACACTTGTAAAGTTATTTTCATTGTATTTCAGTAAAAGAAATTCAAGACAATTCCCATACTCCTAGTTTCAGGTCAATCACATCTACTTCTTTTGATCTGGTATAATATAACAAGCTAGTGATAGCCTGATTTGTAGATATGTAGAACTGGACTCTCTTTCATGCTGACCGAACCCTAAAAAAAAAAAAGAAAACCAATTTGGTGGCGTCAGGAGTTTACAAGAAAATTGTGGTCCAAAACCGGATTCCCCTTTAGGGTGTACTCACTAAGCCTTATACCTAACTAGGATACACACAAAGCAGAGCGGTTATTAATCTATAGTTAAAGAGTTTGGTTTTGTGGTAAACAGAGCCTAATCCGTGAGTGTTTTGTAGTACTTTTCCCTTTCAGACCTTGCGGTCTATAGGGCTGATGATGTAAAGGTCAGCTGTTTCTGTGGCGTACAGTTAACAAGGGTGTCATGTGGCCAGCACAACATCAATTTGCCTTTACTTTTCCCCAACTAACGTCAGGTACCCATTAGAGAGGGGCAGACTCAGAAGCGTCCAAAGATCCCGAAATTAAAAGTCTTCACCAAGATTCGAACCCGGGATCCCGTTTCGGAAACCAGCGCCTTACTGCTTAACCAACGCGCCTCCCAATTCGTGAGTGTGGGGGAGTATAAAGAACTGGCCTGACTAAAGAATTGGCAAAAAAAAAAAAAGATTATCTTAAGATATAAAATGTCACAAGATTAAAGACAAATAATGCATTTTGAAAATTTCTAACTTGAAACGAATATCTATTGATCAAGATAGGCTTATATCCTTATATATTGATCACGCTACATTTTGTTTCCTGTCAATGAAAGAGACTCTAATCCTGTCTTAAGACGAATAAACAGAGATGGTCAAAAGATCATGTGTGGTGCCTCAATGGGACAGGTGAAGGTGAATGCTACATTTTAATACCTATTGACCAGCCAAGACTTTGAAGCTAGTTTTTACTGACGCTAAATCAGCAACTTTTTTCACCACTTTTAAACATCATTCTCTAGGCGCATTGCTAATGTAATGGCTAGGCTACATTGTAAATTAAACTGAACTGGATGGAGTGTCTTCACTATTGATGTTCTGATTATTTCTAATACAATGAGTTTTTTTTCCGCATCACATCCTTTATTCTAGTGCAGTCAGAAGTGATAATAACACAAGGGAGTTAAAATCTGATGGTGTATGAGATGAGCTCGACTATTAAGCTCAATTCACACATATGCATAAGCACATATAAACACATACACACATATAAACATACTTACACACGCTGTCTCACACTAATGCATGTACACACACAATCATTAATTTTGTGAATATTTGAGTAAATCCGAGTGGGATTATATGGTACACACACAGACACACACCTCAACGTGCTCACACAGATAGTCTCTCTCTCTCAGTCACACAAACACACACACAGTCACACATACGTATTGGATTAGAAAATAAACGCGCACAAATATACACATACTAACATATTTCCATGAAATGAAAGACACACACACACACACATCTAACACACACTGGCTCGCACACACCTACACCCACACATTAGAAACCGCGTATTTCTTCTATGGTCTTATTTCATTAGAGCTGGGGGAACAAATACACTAACAAAAGAAAGGGCGTGCACTCTTAACATATTATTACTTTTTTTTTCTCTAAATCATTGTTTTAATTCTATTATTTTTTAAATTTTAATTTGAAAGGTTGATTTTCTGTTGTGGTTAGACGGATTTAATCTCGTGAAGAATCGATTTGTAAAGTAGCCTCCGACCCAGAAGGTTTTTTTGAGTTTTAGTTTGGTGGTTTTTTGTTTTTGTTTTGGTTAGTGTGAGTATAATAACAAGAAACACTTAAAACACTAGAACCAAGGAGTAAAGATTAAAAGTAAAAGAAAATTTCCCTTTCATACCTTGCAATCTATAGAGCAGATGATGTTAAGGTCATATTAACGAACATATTGATCTGTGGCCAGCACAACCACTAACCGTCTTTACTTTCCCTCAATGAAAATCAAGTACGACTCATTATTCAGCGGCGCTCTAAAAACTCTGAAATTCAAAATCCTGTCCCTGCACAGACTTTCTTTTGACTACATGATGACTTCCTCGTGTCTACACACAGACTTTCTCTGGACCACATGATGACACAGGTCATTTCTACACCCATACTTTCTCTGGACCACATGATGACACAGGTCATCTCTCCACACAGACTTTCTCTGGACCACATGATGACACAGGTCATCTCTCCACACAGACTTTCTCTGGACCACATGATGACACAGATCATCTCTCCACACAGACTTTCTCTGGACCATATGATGACACAGGTCATCTCTACACACAGACTTTTTCTGGACCACATGATGACACAGGTCATCTCTCCACACAGACTTTCTCTGGACCACATGATGACCCAGGTCATCTCTCCACACAGACTTTCTCTGGACCACATGATGACACAGGTCATCTCTACACACAGACGTTTTCTGGACCACATGATGACACAGGTCATCTCTACACACAGACTTTCTCTACATCACGATTGTATTTTCTTGTCCATCTAGAGTTAATATCAATTACAGATTTACTCCAATGGGGAGAAAATGTGTTGAAGGTTGATACATGCTACTGGTGATTACTTTTTTTTAAAGACACATTCATTGTTCTTGAGTATGTCCTGAATCCTGAATCAATGATATCAAAACATATCCAGCAAAACAAAATATGAGATTATTTTTACTATAAAGATTGGAACTAGAGAAAGAGATAGAAAGATGTAAAGGGAGAGAGAAAAAGAGATACGGAGTAAGAAAAAGAAAGAGAACTAGAGAAATAGAGGAAAAAGAAAAAAGAAAAAGAAAAGAATTGAAAAAGAGAGATAGAGTGAGAGAAAAAGAGAAAAGTGTAAATGACAGAGATAAAGAGAATGAAGAGAGTGAGAAAGAGAGACAAATAAGAAAATAAAAAGAGATGAAGAGAGAGAGAAAGAGAAAAAATAGAAGAAAAATGTGACAGAGAGGGGGGGAAACCATTACTTTAGAAAATAAAATATCTCAATCCAACGAGTGTCTATTCGATGCCAGAAAAATCTGAAATTTGCAACTGAGCTTTTTGATACAGAGAAACAGAGAAACAGAGAGAGAGAGAGAGAGAGAGAGAGAGAGAGAGAGAGAGAGAGAGAGGGAGGGAGAAGAAGAAGAAGAAGAAGAGAGAAAAATATACACATTAAGCAGAAATAAATACCCACAAAAACACACATCAAGACCTATCAGTCACTATTCACGTGTTACAAAGATATATTTCATCTTTTAAGTGAGCCATTAGCTGTTGGTGGGCGAAAACATGCCCCGCTATTCAGTGATGTATCGACTTCCCGTCAGAACTCGACTTAGAATAACAATAACAGATAGAAGAAAGGTCGGTTTCATGACCTTGACAATATGAATAAATAATGAGGAGCTCTGGCTTTGTTCCGTGATTTCTCTCCGTGTTTAAAATCAAATGTGTATGTATCTATTGTCATTCTTCTCTCTCGTATGATACATATGATACGTATCTACATATGTCATCTTTCACGTATTATAGACAACATGTATATATTTATATATATATATATAAGCTCTCAGGTATGATATATGTTATGTATATGTATCTAGACTCTCTCATTATATATATATGGTATGGATATGTATAGACATTCTCTCAGATATTCTCGCACGCAGGCAGGCACATACACATTCACATTTCCATTAACGTTTATTACCCCATGACAAGGAGGTCGCGTGGTATGCGCTCTGGACTGTTGTTTCGATGGTCCCATGTTCGGATCTTGCCCGCCACTATCCCCCGCCAATCTTCGGGAGGTTTGGGCTGGGTTGAAATAATCGACAATTCTGAAGGAAGATCCGAAACTTTTTTTTAATTTTTAAAAAAATTAATTACTTTTGAGCATGACGCGTAGGACGTAATCATCTTCGTTTTTGAAGTACCGTCTGTATTATAAAAGATAAGGTAAGAATTAAATAAACAATTCTGAATAGGCCTAATGAACCTTACACCTGTTAACATATTCGGATAAAAAATATATTTAGAACTGCCAAAAATCTTGTCTAATAATAAGCTCAATACTTGTAAATAAGACTTGTCTAAAGGATCACCTATAGACCTGACAAGAAAAGTGAATTACCTAAATAAAACTGCCAACATACTATCTTTACCATACAATTATATTCACAATTTTGGTTACATATGACAAAATGTAGGTCACTTCTGCTTTTCAAGTGACGTTAACAGGTTGATTTTCGGACTCAACAACAATGTCTTATTAATGTAATATTATCATTATTATTAAGTGTTTATATATATCTCGTTTCCTGAAGATAACCAAACTAAGTCTGTAATTATTTATTAAAACTAGCATATTAACTATCCACAAGCCTTCTTATCTACTAAAAATTAATTTGAAAAAAAAATCCTAATGTTTTCTTTCTGACAATCTCTTGCTCTTTTGTTCCATTGTCTTTATTCCTTACCCCACCCTTCCAACCATCTAATAGCCTCCTCACAATACGCGCCATTCTTTACTTCTGCTGTAACAGTAAAAAAACCAGCGAGACAGAATCAATGGCCAAACAAGTGTTACTACATTGTCATGGCACGGCCCAACTGTCTCAAGGTCTGCTGAATGTCTATTCCACGACTGGCTCAAATGACATCAACAATCGATGATCCATGACAATCTGCCGACAGTTTTCGTGACGGCCAGCTTCTCGCGTGCCGCAAATTGGGCTGCAGACTATCGTTAATACGTCTGTACTGCCCGAGTTAATGGATCGTCAGAATGCCACGAGAATACACAATTCCGCGCGAAACTGATGAGCTGTTAGCAGACAACTTAGAAACGATTGTGCAAACTTTCGACTATTTTATTGGGCTATAAGTGTTTTCACCACTAATTAGCTCTTTCTAGACAATTAAACATTCTCACTTTAAAGAACGCAATAGAAGATGCAAACTCACAAATATTTAATAAACACTTAGCATCAATTTCTCGGGGCCAATCTTTTTACAAATTAGGACGACTTGAGTAACTCCAATTCTGGTATTTAACAGTGTCCAGATTTGGCATTGCTGGAAATCGGAAGTGAATGTTGAAAATAAAAGAATATGTCTTGTTTGTATGTCTTGTTTGAATGTCTTGTTTGAAGGTTTTGTTTACTTATTACCTGTGGAAGCTTATGAACATATTGAAAATGAGGGAAATAATGAAGTTAATATATTGGAGTTGATGAGGTTATTGAAGTTGATATATTTAAGTTGATATATTGAAGTTGTAATATTGAAGTTGATATATTTAAGTTGATATGTTGAAGATGATGAACATATTGAAGTTGACATATTGAAGTTGACATATTGAAGTTGATATATTTAAGTTGATATATTGAAGTTGTAATATTGAAGTTGTAATATTGAAGTTGATATATTTAAGTTGATATGTTGAAGATGATGAACATATTGAAGTTGACATATTGAATTGACATATTGAAGCTAATATACATATTGAAGTTGTAATATTGAAGTTGATTTATTGAAGCTGATATTGGAGTTTATGAGCATATTGAAGTTGTAATATTAAAGTTGATATATTGACGTTGATATAGAAGTTTATGAATGTATCGAAGTTGATATATAATTGTTGATATAATGAAGTTGATATATTAAAGTTGATATTTTAAAGTTTATACTGATGTTTATGAACATATTGAATTTGATATATTGAATTTGATATATTGAATTTGATATATTGAATTTGATATATTGAATTTGATATATTGAAGTTGATATATTGAAGTTGATATATTGAGGTTGATATATTGAAGTTGATATATTGAAGTTGATATATTGAAGTTGATATATTGAAGTTGATATATTGAAGTTGATATATTGAAGTTGATATATTGAAGTTGATATATTGAGGTTGATATATTGAAGTTGATATATTGAAGTTTATGAGCTCCAGTTTTACCTTTTTAATTTTCAAAGTAAAAGAAATAAGAACATTTAAATTTGGCTATAAATTAGACTTGCATCACTTGCGAATCTCAAAACAATATGGAAAGACACCAAAATCACACTGATGCGTTCCATGGTCATGGCCACATTCTTATAAGCTTACAATCCTTGGACGCTGACTGCATAGCTAGAGAGGAATATCCTAGCAATGGAATTGAGATGTTACAGAAAGATCCTAGGTATCACATTTAAAGACCGCATCACAAACGAAGAGATTAGAGACAGGGTTACTGCAGCGATTGGACCCCACGATAACCTAGTAACTATTGTAAATAAAACGGAAACTAAAGCTCTATGGCCATATTAAAATGTCTTCGGGGTTTGCAAAGACCTTCTTTCAGGGAATAGTACCAGGTAAAAAGAAGAAGAAGCAGATAGAAAAAGTGATGGAAAGACAACATAAAAGAATGGACGGGCCTGACATCGTAAGAAGTTCTATCCAAAGCAAAAAAAAACAAAAAAACAGAGAGGAATGGAAAAAGACGATCAACAAGTCCTGTGTGGTGCCCCAACGGTCCAACTGACTAAGGGATAGGTGAAGATGAAGGATGATAGCAATCTTTTCAAAGGGCAATAATTCCCGCATGATACTACATGTCCATTAGAAACAGAAATATGTTGTCATACAATAGCTGACGAGACCTATATATGGATATATCTGTGTGTGTGTGTTGTGTGTGAGTGTGTGCTTGTCTAGTATTGATTTATGAATGTAATTATTCAAAGTTTAACTCTGAAACGAGCATGCTCACTGCGCGCTAAGAAAAAAAATTCATAAAGTTTATCACACAACAAACATGGCCGAGAACAGTGGAGATTTATAAATGGCAGTACGATGGCGTATATCACATCACTGGGGAATAACTAGTTTGTTGGACAAGTTTCCAACGTTTCTTTAGAAATGAAGATTATTAATAAATCGGGGAACAAAAAAAGAAATGTCCATCTCATATGACTGAATGAGCTAGCACAGTATTGATACTCCGTCTTTTTTTTGTATTTCCAAACAGCTAGTAGTACTAAACCAGTGAAGGTTTTTATTATATTCCTAATGTACAATTAGAAACTCAAAGAGATATCATTTGACCAACAACGATATATAACTTTACTATAGATGTATGCAGAAATTATTTTGAACTAAAAAATACTCGTCCATCTGTCACACGCCTGTCGCTCGTTCGACTTTCTTCAACGTTCATACAAATATTCATTAAATTGAATTACGACAGACCACCTCAATTTTTTCATCCGAATCTATTCAGATTACACAACCAAACCATCCGCCCAGCTATGCTCAAGGTTATATCAGACACACACACACACACTCTACAACACACAGTACATATCTCTAGCATGCCACGAACTCATTCGTCACGAGCAGTTATACGAACACTGAAACAAAAGAGAAACGAAAACGGATTTAAAGAAATCACATTCTTACCCACTACATTCTAATAATAATAATAATAATAACAATCTTTATTGTCCGTATTATTCTACATCACAACTGCTCTAGGGAAGTAGGGGTTTGAATTCGGGACGAGAGAGGCGACAGTCTGATGCGCACACCGCACCGACCATGCAGCCACGACTCAAATCAACGACTGTTTCCCAGTTGTGTGTGTCGCATGACGGATGAAATAGACAATATATTAATGACTTGGGTGTTACTTATCTTAAACAAAATATACAATTGAAAAACAGAGGTAGCTACTACTGTATTGAGAAACCAAGTAGTATTCCTGTTTTGTGGCCTCCTTCAGTCAGAAAACGACTATTAATCGTCTCAAAGAAATGAGATTAATCCCTGGGTATTAGCTATGGTCTGTCTACATTATATTTAACTGACTTACCTTAGCTCTTATTTTAAAAACAACGTAGCCTCGGTTAACCCTTTTGTTTTTGTTTTCAGCCCCCGGTTTTTTAAAATCACATTTAAAATCTACTTTTTGACTAGATTTAAGATTAAACTTTTCGAAAACCTATTTTAAAATATTGAAACGAATGCAAATTTTGTATAGTTATTTATAGTTTTATACTTTTACCTGAAGATTTAAAGGGGCTAGCGCTAGTTATTTTGCTGATGTTATTATTGTCTTTGATATTAAATAATATTTCTATTACTATTATTATATTTTTGTGTTAATCACTTTTCAATTGTTTATGAATTAATACTTGTGAATTATGTGTTCTTACAAATAAAAATATAAAAAAAAAAAAAAAAAAGCCCATAAAAGAGGCATTTAAAGCCCAAAAAAAAAGGCAAAGACAAAGAGGCCTAAGGCTCAAGGATTCCTATGATGATAAAGCTAAAATTGAATAGCGCAAATTCTAAGGTTCCTAAAAAAAAACAACTCACAACCTTCCACTTGGCCGCTTCATTTCGAACCCTGTAAAAGTGTACCGTGGGAAGACTGACGCTTTGAATAATTGACATTCCATTCACAAAACACTTTCTTATCAATTCTTTGAGTCTAGTCAATTACATTCGTTCCTTCGAAGAAGAAGATCTAGTTATAAATTACGCGCCCTTTTGATATAGTGGCCATTTCTCTTTCTTTTCACATTCCAATTAATTTCAATTAATCTAAGTCGTAGTTTGAGTTGTTTTTTTTTATTCTATTTACAGTATTAACAATATCACTAAATAAAAAAAATAAATAATCAACTAATAGTAGTCTATTGTTATAGTTCACCCATAATACAGAATCTATAACTATTTCATAACACCACGCCAGATTGATTTACGCCCACATGATCAATAGTGTAGCAATAATGGATCGAGAATTACTATACGAAATAAAGATCTAGATAACATAAGATAAGAAAAGATAATTTTTATTTGGTCCAATCAAATGGAAATTCAGTTTGACTACAATTGACTACCTCAGCGTAGCTACTGTAAGAATAACAATATTGATGCAAATACAAACAACAATCACACACGAAACACATACACACAACCAGCTCCTCTATGAATTACTTCTCTTCTCTTATCTTATCTCTATGACGACAGTCTGACCGAAAGTGGTCTAACTTGAAGAGATTTTGTTTTTCTTTCATACTTAACTTAGGTACAGCTTTCACTAAGCCTTATTCTGGAATAAATGCAACCTTATTCATATCACCGCATTCCATTAAACGTCCAACAATTATTTCTAACAAAAGACAATCTTATCTTATAAATGACAGACGTTACTTCAAAAAATAAGACCATTACATTCTACGCGTGTCCC
This sequence comes from Biomphalaria pfeifferi, assembly GCA_030265305.1. Classification (NCBI taxonomy): domain Eukaryota; kingdom Metazoa; phylum Mollusca; class Gastropoda; family Planorbidae; genus Biomphalaria; species Biomphalaria pfeifferi. The sequence continues at coordinate 1,842,135 of JASAOG010000059.1, read as the reverse complement.
TGGTCAATCTAGTCGTGCATGTTAACCAATGACCTAAATTCTGCCAAGTTACTGGTTTTCCTGGCTAGCTCAGGCAACCCATTCCATGCTCTATTAGCACTAGGGAAGAAGGAGCACTTGTACAAATTTGTCCTAGAATATGGAACGAGGAATGTGCCTTTATCTTTGTGTATAAGTATACACTCGAGGTCGACCGTTTTATTGGTTTATAAACATGTTTTATTATTGTAAAATTAATTTTGGCCAGACATCATTTTTATGAATCAAAGATTTTTGAGCCACGTAACAAGGCAAAGAAATATACTTGACACCGCCGCGCTAACGTCACAGGCTTACAGCACTAGACCTAACATTTGAAAAGATAGAGATATAAACAGGAAAAAGAAATTTAAAAACTAAGTTAACTTAAGTACAACTAAAGCCAAACTAAAGCATCTGTATCTGGTGGTATTCCACACTAGTATGCTCACTGAACTAAACAAGTTAAAAGCAGTGTTCAAAATACTTTTTCATATTTCATTTGGTCAGTTAGAATACCGAAGGACTGGTTAGCTGTCTAGCAGACATAGAGCAATAGAGCTTTGCTATGTTTAAGATTGGATCCAAGTTACGCTATTTTTTTTTATCTAATTTTTTTTTTGGTTCTATGCGAGCCCCCCCCCCCCCCCTCCTCCCCACCCCCCCACCCCAATCAGAGGCCCATGGCGGCTGCTAAGTTTGCCTATGCTTAAGGCCGAAAAGTGACTCACGTCTCTATTTTGCGTCTGTTCTAGTTTCTATATGTTTTCTTGATTTAAGGGACTCTACATAGACACAGGACTCATATTCTCGTATTGACCTAACCCTAAGGTTAAATAGCATCGATCCTAAGCCAAATACTAAACCAGTTGGGGCCCTAAGTTTAAAATTTGTGAACCATTTGTGAACAGAAGCATGATTAGACAACATGTTTTCAAGATCTGGAGATAGTGAGTTGTATATGTGATAGACTAGGCATAGGGCAAGGGCTGATATCAGCTTCAGTGTGGCATGTTTGAAATAAAGTAGAACTAGCGTATTGATTTCTTAATGCACGAAACTCTAAGCGTATTGTAATCTTTTGATTTATAGTCTAAAGACAATAATAAACGATGGATAAAGGGGGGAGAGGGTGGTGTTTTGTGTTTTAAAGATATTTCTATCTAGCTTTTTTTTTTCTCTCCCTCTCTTTCTCTTTCTCTATTTCTCGCTCTCTCTTATTTCTCTTTCTCTACCCCCTCTATATATGTTATCTTTGTTTTCCTTTTGCTGGTCACATGACATCAACTTGATATCAATAGTCAGTTTCACACCTTCATAAAGAAGTAAACACTTAAATAAGAGTTTGAAAAAGAGAATTACAAAAAAAAAAAAAACAACCTACGACAAAGGTCAGGGGTCAGAGGGTGAGATGAACGTAGCTCAAAGTAGTGCTCTCAATTAGTTGAACCAAATGTAGCCTATGCAGCTATGTCTTACAATGTTAGCACTCAATACTGTAAAGAGACGAAGGCTGAACTGGTTTGGTCCTAGTGTAAGACATGACTCACTGGTACAGTGGAGGGAGCACCAATAAAAGGTCGTCCAAAGGAATGCTTGCTGGGAAACGCAATGGACTGGACCCTATTCTCTCTCTTGATACCCTGATAAGACCAACGGGAAAAGTGAAAGGATTTGGATTCGCGAGCTGTCACAGCACCCCTACCACGAACTGTCACAGCACCCCTACCACGAAGTCACAGCACCCCTACCACGAACTGTCACAGCACCCCTACCATGAACTGTCACAGCACCCCTACCACGAACTGTCACAGCACCCCTACCACGAACTGTCACAGCACCCCTACCACGAACTGTCACAGCACCCCTACCACGAACTGTCACAGCACCCCTACCACGAACTGTCACAGCAACTCTACCACGAAAAATCAAGGGACTGACGATGACGAAGAGAGTGATGAATTTAGAGCAAACTTCGGTTTACAAAGTATATTTTTGTTTGATAAATTATAACCCCGTCAGCTAATTTGAGAAAATCGTAGTCTTATTATCCATTGTAACTAATTGAGTTGCTTCACTTAGCGTCGGAGTTTCAAGCCCAGATAACGTTATTGTTCTGGTAGAAGCTCGATGGCCTAATAGCTTTGTTTTCTAATTATATTTGGAGTGATGAATGCTGTCTTAATATTTTGTTTATCTAGGTCGTGATGGACTTTTAAAAGCCACGTGTTGCCAGTGTAGAGCTGAGTAACTTACAAATAGAACAAAAATTGATTTCTATTCACACTTCTACATTCTTTTTTTGGCTTTGTTTTTTGGTTTAAGTTTTCTTTGGGGGGGGAGGGGTTTGGGTTTTATAAAGAAGGTGTTGAAAAACAAACAAGATTTTTTCATAAAACAATAGTTACCTTGGTAACAGATATATCCCTGCAAAAAAATGAGATCACATTTTGGCTTTGTTTTGTTAAAGTTGTGGCTAAACTAGACTCTGCAAAGTACAAGCATACAACCTTGTATACAAGTGGTATTTGAGCGTGGCACAGGTTGTCTGAACAAGCGTCAAACTCAAATAATATAATTAAAATCTCTGATTACAGCAAACCACAAAACAAAAAAAACGACAACAACATTATTCATTTGTAAGAGTAGATATCATTTGGTTTCATTATTTATCACAGTGCTGACGTTCGTAGAAAATACTTGCAAAAAAAAATAGAAATTAACCTAGATATTGACAGATTGTGTTAAATGACGAACCGCTTTGAGGCTCTTGCAGATATATTGACTCTTGAAGAAGCGTGGGCCAATTTCAAAGATACCACTATTGGGTGCGCGGAAGAAGTTATCGGAAGGAGGCGAGGTTCATACAAGGAACGGTGGATACAAGACAGAACATGGAAATTGATAGATGAGAGGAAAGAGGCCAAATGTAGACGAGATCAGAAAAATGAAACACAGGATCGCAGCCTAGCAGAAGAAGCCTATAGGGAAGCAGATCTGAAAGTAAAGAGAAGCTGTCGGCGAGATAAACGGGACTGGATTGAGCAGAAGGGACAAGAGGCACAAGCAGCTGCAAGCAGAAATGACACAAAAACCCTCCATCGTATTGTCCGAGATCTCACTGGAGCAAAGAGTGGACATGGGGCACCGATAAAAAACAAGAACAGGATGCAAGATGGGTAGTACACTTTTTAGAGACCCTTAACCAACTGTCGCCAGACCTAACTTACATATTCAAAGCTTCCAAAAAAGGGCTACTTGGCAGACTGCAACAACTGGAGGGGCATTACTCTCCTCTCTGTCCCGGGCAAAGTTTTCAGCACTGTTTTGTTGAGACGGCTTCAACAGTCTGTAGATGAAAGGCTCAGAGAAGAACAAGCAGGTTTCCGAAGAGGCAGATCATGTACAGAGCAGATTTTCGTTCTACGAAATATCATAGAAAAAAGTCTTGAGTACCTACAACGGCTAACGATCAGTTTCGTGGACTTCAAAAAAGCGTTTCATAGTATCCACCGAGAATCACTATGGAAAATAGTTAGAGAATACGGTATCCCAGAAAAATTCGTCCAGATCCTACGACACCTTTACAGTCAATCTAGTTGCTGCATTAAAACAGAAGAGGGAACAACAGAGTTTTTTTTACAATCGAGACAGGTGTGAGACAGGGGTGCATCTTATTTCCCTTCATTTTCCTCCTAGCCATCGAATACATAATGAGGAGAGCAATGAACCAGACTGCCTTTGGTATTCCATGGTATAAACAGCTCCGATTGACGGACTTGGACTTTGCCGATGATGTTGCACTACACTACTCGGGGCTACAAATAAATGCATTCAAGAAATGACGGAGAGCCTAGACAGAGAGGCACCCAAAATTGGCCTTCGCATAAACTTGGATAAGACTAAAATTATGCGAGTGGGATATAAGGCAAAGGGTGTCCCCGTCAGACTTGGCGAGACAAAGCTTGAAGAGCTGGACAAGTTCACGTACCTTGGCAGCATCATAACAAATGATGGAGATGCTTACCATGATGTAGAGTACCGAATAGGAAAGGCAGGGAGCATTTTCCAAAGGCTGCAGCCTATTTGGACTAGCCAAGCCATTGGACTCGAGACAAAAATACACCTTCTCAACACAATCGTCATTCCAACTGCTACATATGCATGTGAGACGTGGAAGTCATCTGTCAAAATTGAGAAAAGACTAAATGTGGCTCAACAGAGATGGCTGAGACGGATTTTGGGAGTCAGTTACACAGATCGGGTCTCAAACAAGGAAATCCTATGCCGAACTGGGAGTCGAACACTTGGTGAGGTTGTGACTGAGCGTCGCATGAGATTTGCGGGACATGTTCTACGTCAAAATGAATTACGCACACCAAGAGTTGCGATAACATGGAAGCCAAAACAAGGAAAGCGCAAACAGGGACGTCCTCGTATTACTTGGCGACATTGTTGTTTATTTTGCTGGTGACCTCTAGCTGTCTCGTTCTGAGGCGACATGCAACCAGGTGCTCTCTTCTATGTCAGCTAAGGCAAGTTGGAGCCTAAGCTGGTCTTTTAAGCGTTTCGGTGTTACATCGACCACTTTTAGCTCACCAAAAAAAGACTGCCTTTGACATGCGTTCGTCTGAGATTCGTCTCCCATACAGGATACTGCTCTGATCAGCGTAATTGTCGGACAAGGAATTCCCTCTATACAAAAGCCGCGGATGCACATTTGAGACCTTAATCTGCTGCCGAGGACAGACGCAGACGCGAAAAGAAAATCTTAATCGAACCACCGGCGGACAATGGTTATGTTTGCCTTGAAAGTGGCAAAATATGTAGGTCACAGCTGGGGCTACGTGGCGACGGGGAAAACTGCAAGCCAATAATAGTTGGCCTACAAAAGATGGATTGTAAAACTATAAGACGGACGTAAGCTATGGTTTGTCTAGACTGTAGGATGACTTCAGAGACTTTATATTTAATCGCCATGCATAATTATATTTATAACTAACAACTAACTAAACACTAAAGCAACTCTTCAGATTAGTAGTCTTATCCGATCGTTCATTTTCGTAATTACAAAAATATTCCCAAAATGTCTTCGAGCATATATATAACCTTCCTTACGAAATTATTTAACCGAGCGAGGCTTGGCCACCGGATATTGATATACTTAGTCAGAAAAGGAACAAAAAAGGAAGATTAAAAAAAAAGAGAGAAATGAAGGAAGAAAATAGAAAAAAAAAAAAAAAAGGGAAGATAAAATAAAAAGGAAGAGAGAAAAAAGTAAAGAGGAAATAAAAAGGAGGCTAAAAAGAAGAAAAAAAAATGAGAAAGAAAAATTCAATGAGTTCCTTCATTTCACCAAATCTATGACCCGTGAAGTCATTTTTGGCAGATCTGTGAATATTTAAATTATTCTATGCCATAATTCGTGAATATCTCTGTAATTGTTATTTAACACTTACTTACTTAGACTTAGGTCCTCCCGCGCCGTTCGGCTGTCTCCATAAAGATCTGTCATTGGCAATGTCTGAAGCCTCCTTCCACCTGGTGTCCACTGTTCTGAGGTCCTCCATGAAGGTGTGGTGCCAAGTTATACGAGGACGTCCTTTTTTTTGCGCTTTCCTCGTATTTTTGAGTTTCTTTTTTTTTATTTCTTTTATTCAAAATATCCACGGGCGTGGTGGCTGAGTACTACAGCGCTTTAAATTTTGCACGGAGGGGTTGTGAGTTCGAATCCCTCTGAAGACTGAGATTATGAACTTCGTGATTTTAGGACGCCCCTGAGTTCGCGCAACTCGAATTGGTACGTAACATATTTTGTGGAAGTAAGGATGGTTGTGCTGGACAGATGACATTCTCATTAACCGTCGGCTTCACGTCATCTGTTCCACGGATCACAAGGTCCTAAAGGGGCGAAGCAGGTCTTCATGGTGACAAACGTTCGAGGCGCTAAATATTGAAGACATACATTCTCAATGAATTCTATTGCGTCTTTCAGAAGATGTTTTTGTCTTCCCATGTATTTCTAATCCGATTATGTATATGTTTACATAGCGTATATCAAGCCACTCTGTCTGTCTGTCTGTCTGGATCCAAAGGATGTAAATAGCTCGACAACTGACGTTAAAAAAGCTAAAAAGCTGTGAGGTATCCTACAAGAAGAAAAAAGGACAAAAAAATCTGTTCTGTAAAAAGTTTGTGCACGCGATTTCCCCCACACCCAATCTCGGATCAAGCTCACAATTTGCACATTTACTTTTACCTGACAACACAAGAATCAATAAAAAAACACGAATTAATTAACTAACTATTGGTAATAAATTATTTTGTTTGATATCTAAAACAAGGGAAAAAAATTGTACATGAGTGAGGTGGTGGTAAAAGCTGATTTAGTCCCCGTCATCGTTGTAGGTCCAAGTGAACACAAACCTGAACAATAGGACTAGAGAAACACTAGATAACTCTACACTCTTCCATGTTCATAGGCTGTGTCTGGTTGGCTTGAGAAGCCTGGGAAAGTTTGGGACATGAGTTCGTATTCAGGTCGTTTCCACCACCCCCCTCTCTTTTTTATTTTTATAAATGTTTTTTTGTTGTTAGTCTAGATGTTATGCAAACTTTATGACATGGCTGATCCAAACTAATTGATAAATACTTTTAAAATGTATTTTTGTACATATTCACTTTTCCCCGTAAGATTTTAAAATAATCACACACAAAACAGGATCGTTTACATTTTTAAGTAATCAGGGGCGTAGCTAGGAATTTCCTCCCTCTCCTCCCCCATCCTAGCTACGCCACTGTAAGTAATAAGAGGAATGTTTACAGAGTTAACTTTCTCCTCCAATCATTTATCAGCTTTATTTTTTCCTTGAATCGTTTTCAAGACGACAGTTACCCCCCTCTTCTAAAGTGTCCATTAGTATGGGACTTTAGGTTTCTAAGCTAGAATGTCAGGCCATGGAAGCGTAGTACTCTTGTTCTTCATCTCAGCGCGACCTCAAAATATATTTGATGGAAGATGAGTTTTTTTTTCCATTCATTGTGCTTTCAGGTACGAATATGACTTGTTATAGTACGCTTTAATTATTCATTAGATAATTAATGCTATTTTTTTTTGTTTTATACTTTTTTAAAGTTATCTTTTTAGCTATTTCCGTATAAAAATTTTGTTTTATAAAAGGTTTTGTCAATAGAGCTCCTCGCGACAAAACGGCCATTACCAAAACTGCATTGCCTATACGGTTTCACTAAAATGGCGTCACCAAAAACGTTTATTACCGTAAAGTGTATCCATTCAAAGGCCAAAAGCACACCAGCTTTTGTATTTGAAAAAAAAAATATATATTTGAGATGTGTATTTTATTTATGCTCTATGATTATACATATTAATATATATAAAAGAAAGACTCATTCCTCTATCATTTTAGTATGACTAAAATTTCCATTCAGTAAATTTGGCAGTCTAGAAATAATAATAATAATTTTAATTTACAAAGCGCTGTTAACAAACAAAATGTAGGCCCCAAGGCGCTGTGGTAACATTACATTACACAGAGCTAAAATAACAAACTAATGTAAAAAAAAGTTTTAAACAGGTAGGTCTTAATGTTCCTCTTGAATGTATTGTAACATGTTGTCTGTCTGAGATCATTGGGTAGTGAGTTCCAAACCTTTGGTCAGTGTACTGAAAAAGCCCGCAGATCGTAGCTTTTGAGCGAGAACCATGGTACCACTAGAAGCGTTGAGTCCATTGAGCGCAGGGCTCTCTGAGAGACATATGGAATGATCAGTTCGCTAAGGTACAAGGGCATTTCTTTATTATAAAAACACTGATAACAAAGTGTGGCCACCTTGTAGTCGATATAACACAAATTTCCATTCGATAAAGTTGGCAGTCTAATGGCTCAGTATGGCCAAGAGCCAAGGCCATTTTATGGAGTGATGAAAAATCAAGAGACCTAGAAGTTTAGAAGTGTTCCTATTTCGTGTCAATCTGTGCTTGGTGGTCGTGCTTTCAATGACCAAACAAACAGATAATGGCGATTGAACCATGTGGAAATTCTTGTTTGCGAAGATCAATACATTTACAGTTAACTTAATATATTATAGCTTTAGTGAAAGAGATATACGGAGAGAGAGAGAGAGACAGAAAGATATAGATAAATATTGAAATAGAGTAGGAAGACAAGAAAGAGACGCATTTACAAATAGAGATGGAGAGACAGAGAAAAAAGACATAAAAGAACTGCAATAGTCAGGGAGAGAAAGAGAGAAAAAGTAAGAGACATAGAGTAAGTAAGACAGAGAAAAACACAGAGAGAAACACAGAGAGGGACAGAGAGAAACACAGAGAGGGACAGAGAGAAACACAGAGAGAAACACAGAGAGGGACAGAGAAAAACACAGAGAGATAGAGACAAAGTAAGTGACATGCTAGTTGAAGCTCACATTATCAAAGATCAAAATAAAAAAGCTATCATAAGAGCTATCACGTGACTGAGACCAAACCAGATCACATGGAGAACAATAAGAAATATTTCTTTAGGCTTAAGAAAAGAAATAGAAACACTTTTTTTGCAGTTGAAAAAGTTTTAGCATTTTAGAAAACTAACAACAATGTAGGCAACTGACGCTAAAAAAACACACACATAAATATAAAACAAACGATTTCACGCTAAAAATGTTACAAAGGAACAAAACTTAAGACTTAGAAATTCTTTACAGACTACAAGTAAGACTTCGCAGTGCAGACAAAAAAAAATTTCATAAATCTACAAATGAGGAATACATTAGGAGGTGGAGGGGAGGGTGTAGGTGTGGGAAGAAGGGAGGGAAGGGGAACTTGAACAATCAACACACCATTTTGAAAGTGACAACGAGGTTGGATTAGGCTTTAATTCGCCTCATAGTAAAATAATTGGACACACAAAAACCGTTATGACCTTTGAACCTCTTTACAGGAATCATGGGAAGCTTAATTTTATTAAAACAAAAAATCTTATCGTATTGTAGATCTTCACACCAATATTAAATCACAGCTGTCTGCTCTTTAGTTTACGCTTCAGGTTCTAAGTTGTACACTATGCCCAGCAAAATTCCTTAACAGAGAAAAAAAGACAAAGCGGTATGAAGACATGTGGTGGTGGTATATTGGAACCTAAAGAAAAACGTATAAAAAATGTTAAGAGGGAGATAGGAAGAGATTTTTTAAAATAATACAAAAAAACATACAATGTCAAGACGCCGTATTAATAGATAACAGTTGCCAACTAATTAGTTCAAATTACTTTGTACTACAAAGAGTTTAATAATGGGAATTCACTGTGCAGAAAAAGGCTGACAATTTATTCTATGATGTAATTAGATTAGTAGTATTCTAATCAATGGTTCCGTTGTCTGTACACCGGATACACCAAAACAAAAAAGCTGTTTATGGATAAAATGTATAAAAACCTCTCATAACATTTTTTTTATCATACCAGTAAGTATTTAGATTTAACTTTGTAGACAAAAAAAACAACTTGGTCATTGGATTGAAACTATAAACAGCTAGTACAAATGAAAAAAAAAAGTAAACTTATAACTCATAATGAGTATAGAATAGAAAAATTACTGAAGACTTCTTATAAACAAACTTCTGAATCTTTTATAAATACATTTATAAAGATTTGAACCTCAATGTCGATTATTTTGTAGCTGGATGTAGATAGAGGCATAGATGACATAAAAAGTAACAAGCTAAAACACACTTAGAAAAACAAAACACCACTTTACTGCCACAAGTCTCTTACCTTTCCCCCTCTTCAACGTTCACACCCTTATGTATGGACTCAACTGCGGCAGTGATTTCATCAGAATGAGCCTACACAACCAAACGATTCGCTCATCTTTACTCTTGGTTACATCACACACACTTTACAACAGTGTACACAAATTTTGGAAATTCCTACAGAATGTTTGCTGAGTAACTCTGACTTCGGTGCACTCGTGACGACTCGTGCTAAATTATTTTTCTGTGATCATGAGCAAAGACCAGTGGGGAAAAGAGAACAGAGGGGTGGGATGGGGAATTGGCATGGACTGGGAAGGCAACTATGTTGTACACGTAATACTTCAAATCAAGTTATATCTGGGTGAATGAACGGAGATAGTCTTTGGTTTATCAGAAATGATTGCAGAAAGTCTACAAGGATTTCTTTATTGTTCACTATGTCTAGGCTTGCAAGTGGCAGGATCACGTGATGGGCCAACCGTTGGATCTCTGCTGGGACTATTTTGTTGTGTAATGTAGTGAATGAAGTTTTATGTCTGATAGCTCAATGTTGTCTTATATATATATTATTGTACACTGCATAAAGAAAACTATGTCAAGTGACATTTCTACAAATATAAGGTTTGCCAAACTAAATCACGTAACGGCTAATATTGTATACAGGTAATAGTTTTCAAATGTGCTGTAAGAGCAGGTTGTCCTGCTCTGGGAACAGACAAATGTGCTATTTACAGGCATTTGAGTGCTATTTACAGCCGAAACAGACAGTGGTGTGGTACAAACATGTGTGTGTGATAGAAACTACAGCCATGTGATAGGAGCAGGGAATCTTGTGGTAGGAACATGCAATGAAGTGACAGCAACAGAAAATCGTGTGGTAGGAACAGACAATTGTGTGGTAGGAGCAGACAATCGTGTGGTAGGAGCAGACAATCGTTATTTTATGTTTTTGGAAATAAAATTACTTACTAGTTGGCCATACACTGAAAGCTCTGGTTTAACCGTTATATAAGTTTTCAAATTCAAAATATAAACATCTCGACTCAAATGTTTCTTTTTATGTTAAATACGCTTCAGCAGGTATTTCAAAAGTCGACTCCCAATGTTTCTTTGTATTCAGTAAAGAACTGATTAACTAAAGAGATTTCATGAACATTTTGCAGCCCGTCTTATGTACAGATTCCTAGCTTGACAGCTAATAGAAGAACTTGATTGCGGAAACTCACTCGAAAAACTTCTTACACTATTGAACCGTTACAAGAAATAGATAGAATGAGAAATTAGAAACCAAATATAAAAGACTTATAGTCCGACAGTTACACTGGGCAGGGCACGTATCCCGTATGGGTGACGAACGTATCCCAAAAGCTGTCTTTTGGTGAGCTAAAAGGTGGTCGACGTAACAGAGGCGCCACACGGAAACGCTTTAAAGACCAGTTAAGGTGCCAACTTGCTGACATAGAAGAAAGCACTTGGTTGAATGCGGCTTCAAAATACAACAGGTAGAGGTCACTTATAAAGACCGCGGGATACACATTTGAGACCAAAAGAAAATCCCTGGTTGAGGCGAAAAGAAAACCATAGGCGGACAATAGTTATGCTTGCCTTGGATGTCGTAAAATATGTAGTTCACAGATGGGGCTGCGTAGCCACGGGAAATACTGCATTCCTCGTTAATCATCGGAATCGAAGACAAGCCTTATTATTATTATTATCATCATTTAAAACTTAAGAAAAAACAACAACTTTGCTTGGTTACTTGCTCATGACATTAAATCAACACTAATATAACGTTTCTCGTCTGCTAACAACATTTAACATGATGAATATTTAAATTTGTCTGCTGGAGGAATCCATACGAACAGTTATAGTTCCGGCAAGAAGATATCCTCCAAAAATCTTCAGCCAATGAAAATTCTGACTTTTCCATTTATTTGGTCATGAGGTCCAGACATCGGCATTAAAAAGATAAGTAAGGGGACTAACTCAGGTCGTACATGACCTTTCAATCAGCTTAGTGTCCAGACTATCCCGGGGTGACGTCGTGCTTCCTTCGCTGCGCTAGAGGGCGCTGACTTATCGACACCATTTTAGGGATTAAGGATGGCTCGATCTTATAATTATCCAAAAGGGAGGTAAGATGCCAATCAATATTCGATTAGTAACAAAATTAAGAATAATTAAATGAAAAGTTACACTTACTAATGAGAATATTATATAATCGGATAACTGGAACTATTATATCATATAGCCGATACACAGACATAAAATTAAATCGGGCCCCAATTATGTATGATCACACATTTAGGATTATTATAATCATACCATCATTTAAATGTTTATGGACAATTTTACTATATGTTCACATTGTGTATACTGTATGTGCTAAGAATTATAATAAACACTCACTAGTGTGACCATATTTTTACCAAGCGTATATCAACTCACTCTGTCTGTCTGTATGGTAAAAAGTTTGTCCATGTTATTTCACCCACACCCAAGCTGACATTTCGCACAATTATTTCTTTTACCTGACAACACAAGAATCAATTAAAAAAAAAAAGCAATTAGTTGATTAACTATTAGTAATTATTTCTTTTTGGAATGTTAATCAAGGGAAAGAATTCGCACTTGATAGGTGTGGTGCTATAAGTCTAATTAGTCCCCTTGAGGACACTCAAGCCCTCTCTGTGAACTAGTTTAAATGCATGTAAAAACAAAACGACCCTGTCAACATTCACCAAAGATACCCCCCCCCCCCTTCTTCCCTCACCCCTTTCCCAACTGGTCCAGACATGTGATAGGATCATAGCGCATAGGGAAAGCTAAAAGCTAAACAAAAACAATTGGTAAAAATGGTCAGGGTTAGATTTATTATGTCTAGGTCAATAGTACAAAGCAGTATTTGGCTGATACAAACTAATCGATACAATTACACTTATTACAACCTTTGTTTCCTAAAAAAAAAAGTATTTTCTTACATTTGTCTTATTTTTAGGCGTAATGTGTGTGTGTGTAAAGGGGAACACTCCGTTTGTTTGTTTTTTTGACGCACGTAATGTCAACAGTCTGTCTAGCTGGGACTGATCGAAAGACTAAATGTATTTTCGCTTCTTGTACAATTAAATCAAGGCCAAAACTCGACCAATAAATGTGTAAACACCGTTTCAAAGCGGGAGAAAGGAGGGAAGAGAAATGGGGCGCTAGAAATTCAGATTACATTCTTCATCATCACCCCAGTCCATCATGATGATCTGCCACTAGCGGGGCGCCATTCGATTCCAGGAAAGCAAACAGACTGGCGGTAACACCGTGGGTACTAATGAACTAATTTCCCTTTGACTTTGTTGTTCCTAAACGCACAGGCCCCGATGTAGCAACGCAGTTATGAAGTGGTAATAATAGGGGAGTGAGGCGCCCTCGACATGCTGAATAGTGTCTCATTTATATACAACTCCTTTTAAAAAAAATTTGCGATTGTCTATATCTCTTTAAAGCAAACACAGCGACTATAAGGCATAGAGGAAAGGGGAGAGTGAGAGTGTGTGTGTGAGAGAGAGAGAGAATAGAAAAATACCTTTAATGTGTATTTTTAATATGTAAGTTTAAATATTGAAATGTGCTTTTCCATTATTTTGTCATCTTATCTCTCAATATTGTAATATTTATTTCCCTTTTCCGATATCAAACACGATTAAATAATGACAACTATTTAATTAATTAGTTAATTTCTTGAACGATTAATGTTTTGTAAGGATCTATGTATAATTGTATAAAGTTTTAACATGATCCGGAAATGGCAAGTGGTACAAATAATGTGTTTAAAATTTGTACCATTTAGACAGAATGAGCTGAATCCAGAGGATTAGTGAGGGGGGCAAGGGGGGTACGGTATCCCGAGCGCCACCCTAAAGGGGGCGCCACAAGCAGAGGGGCGCAAAAAAAACAACAACAAACAACTACAAAATAACAAAACAAATATGATTGTCTGGAAATATTTTTCATTTTTTTTTACATTATTTTAACTAACAAACATTTTCACATAGAAATAATTACTAATTGCATTACTTGATCTGTCGTATAATATCATCGTTATTCTTATTTTAATTCCATAAGAGACTTCAACTCGCGTTCAATCGCCATTTCTAGGCTCCTGAGCCATAGATTTACGACATTCGTTTCACGGGCCACATCATAGCCAACAAAGCAGAGCCTCTATAAATCTTTGGCCCACGTTTCGAGGGGCCCGAATGCACAGCATCACAGGCCAGGGGTGTGTCTATGGGGGTGGTGGACTGTAGCCAAGACGTCGCTAATACTATGCATGAAAAGGTCAGTTTTATCTTTTAGTTTGAGTTGTAAAAGGAAAATAATTCTTTGCCAGGGACCAAACTGAGTCATCATAGTATCATTTTCAAATTACAAATTAACTGCTAGTAACTATATCTGTGTGTCTGACTCTCCCTCTCTCTCTCTCTGCTTATCCATCTATTTATCCATCTATCTGTCTGCTTGCCTGCCTGTGTCTATCTATCTATCTATCTATCTATCTATCTATCTATCTATCTATCTATCTATCTAATCTATCTAATCTATCTAATCTATCTAATCTATCTATCTATCTATCTATCTAATCTATCTAATCTAATCTATCTAATCTATCTAATCTATCTAATCTATCTAATCTATCTAATCTATCTAATCTATCTCATCTATCTAATCTATCTAATCTATCAATCTATCTAATCTATCTAACCTATCTTATCTATCTAACCTATCTAATCTATCTAATCTATCTATATCTATCTATCTACCTACCTACCTACCTACCTACCTACCTACCTACCTGCTTCCTATCTATCTATCTATCTATCTATCTATCTATCTCCCTCTCTCTCTATCTAAATCTCTCTCTCTCTCTCTCTCTATCTATCTATCTATCTATCTATCTATCTACCTACCTACCTACCTACCTACCTACCTACCTACCTACCTATCTATCTATCTATCTATCTATCTATCATCTTTCTAAGCTGTTTGTCTAACGTGGCAAGGTTAATCTTGAAATCTTGCTTGATTTCCATTATGGAAAAACAACGAATTAAAAAAAAAAATCACATCACTATGGTTATGCCCCTACTTCTATACAGTCAACAACAAAAACATAGATCTAGTTTCTTTTTGTTGCAAGTAAAGAAAACAGAAAAAGATTGAAAATAGTTTCAAGTAAAATTGAAGATTTCGGTGGCGGAGTAAATTTGATTACGTTCGATGTCTGAAGGGTTCGAGTGATTGATTTAGAAACCTCATCTGGGCCGGGAGGATCTCGCACCAATCAATTAATGCCAATTAAAATGGAAATTCCTATACGGAGGCGTGACATTTAATAATTGGGGTAGGGAGGGTGGTATGATTCTGGAAGGGGAATCCCGGAAGGGGGAGTTTGGTTACACTTCCTGTTCCTTTCTATCCACATTAAACTCCCTCCCCCCAGTCACGTCCCTCACTGTCGACTGGACTGGCAAAAGACTCGTTCATCGGTCAAGGAAGCGTGGATGGACAATGGATTAGGTTGGTCAGCAATGGTGAAATAAAATAAAGGCAAACTTTGTAGAGCGAATGTGGCATTCTTGGGTCGTCGTGAATCAACAAACAAGACTAGGTCTAAAAGATTGTCTTAGTGGTTGTGAATGAACAAACAAGACTAGGTCTAAAAGATTGTCTGAGTGGTTGTAAATCAACAAACAAGACTGTGTCTTAAAGATTGTCTGAGTGGTTGTGAATCAACAAACAAGACTGTATTATATAAGATAAGATAAGACTATGTCTAAAAGATTGTCTGAGTGGTTATGATTCAACAAACCGGTTGTTGACTTGTATCCCCAAACTGCTCGTAAACAACTAAACCGTTGTAGGCGTAATATATCTTAATGAAATTTCAAATAACTTGAATAACTTCCTTTTGTGTACAAAACTAAACAGAACTTTATGCACAATAAAGACAAAATCAACTTGTAATAAATAAAATAAATGTAGTAGTAATAATATCTGGTAACAAAAAATCACTAAAATAGCATAAGCGTTCAGGCTCACATTCTATAGTCGTCTCTCCTAACTAAGACCAAGTGACGACACTGTCGACTATGTTACATCATTCACAACCAATCGCTAACCTCTTCCCACCGTCACCATAGAAACACACACACACTCCATAACAACTATGTCCTAAAGATTGCGAATCAACACACAAGACTGGGTGTAATAAAGATTGTGAATCAACACACAAGACTGGGTGTCCAAAAGATTGCGAATTAACACACAAGACTGGGTGTCCAAAAGATTGCGAATTAACACACAAGACTGGGTGTCCAAAAGATTGCGAATCAACACACAAGACTGGGTGTCCAAAAGATTGCGAATTAACACACAAGACTGGGTGTCCTAAAGATTGCGAATCAACACACAAGACTGGGTGTCCTAAAGATTGCGAATCAACACACAAGACTGGGTGTCCTAAAGATTGCGAATCAACACACAAGACTGGGTGTCCTAAAGATTGCGAATCAACACACAAGACAGGTTTTTTTAAAGATTGCGAATCAACAGACAAGACTGGGTGTCTTAAAGAGTAACATATTAGAGAAATTAAAAGTAGAAATTCCACTATCAGACCCGATCTGTAGGGCTGATAATGTTCCTTTGGTCAACGGTTAAAGAGCAGGTTCTCATGTGGCCAGCACAACAACCAGCTGCTTTACTTTCCTCAACAAAAGTCAGGTACCCATTAGAGTTGGGTGGACTCAGGGGCGACCTAAAAATCCCAAAACTCAAAATCCCAGTCTTTACTGAGATTCGAACCCAAGACCCCAGTTTTGGAAGCCGAGCGGTTAACCACTCAGCAACCGCGCCACCCTAACATATTGTGGAAAGGTTGAAATATCATAAATGTGTGAGGCTAGAAGGAAGGAATAATAGAATGACAAAATAGAAGAAAAAAAACGTTAGAATTTTTCCAAATTGAAGAAAATCTCTGGAACTTCATTCGAATTATACTTCAGAGTCATTTCGCTGTAGACCCAATGATCCACAGGTTGTTTTTTTTTTCAAAATTTAATTTTATGATACGTAAAGGATGATTTCTTTTGCCCCTATAAATTCAACTTTCTCATTGTAAAGGTCGCTCATCATCTTCAGACTCAAGGTATGCATGCATTTCAAAATACATTCCTCTTTGCTGCATCGTGATTCACTGGCCACTCACGGAAAGGTGAAGCCACGTAAGTTTACATTCTAACTAGACACGCATCTGAAACTCCACGCGCACTCAATCAATCACAAATAACGGCGTTCTGCCACACACTGCACAAGACGTAATAATTAGTCCAAAAAGCAGTAACATAACAAACACATAAAAACAAACAAAAAGTCCCGCTGAATGCGCAACCTTCAGTTTTGGCGGCACTCTACTGTCAATCGTCAGTTATTATCTAATTATCTGACGTCAGACGCCTCGTGCTATTCGTCTGCTGACTTTTAAGAGACCCACTTAAGTCCCTAATTTCTATTGGCATTTAACAGAAAGAAATGCAACAGGAAAAGCTCTCGAGTTACGAGAGAGGAGGAGGAAGAGACATGAAAACTGTGTAGAGCTGGCGGGGGTCAACAGTAAAAGTCAACACCCTTCTTCCTAGACCAATAGCACTGTTCACTATACAAGTAGACACAAGAGGGGACTCTTCTAATCGTTTTGTTCGAGAATTTTCCACACAACTGAAATAATAGCTCATTAAGGTTATTCTTAACTAGTACTACCCACCGGCTTTGCCCGTTCATTTGTTCCCTAGGCTATATATTGTTTATTTTGCCATGGACCTCTCCCATTTTTGTTACTTAAAACACTATATTGATATTAAGTTTAATTCTCCCCCTTGCATTTCCACCACGTAGCAAATTCTAGTATCTTTAGTTGAATTTGACCAGCCCGTAAATTTGAGTATTTCTCCCCACACACAAACACACACAACAAATAGGGCCTTTCCTTGTTTACACTATAGGAGTCCTTTTCTGCTTTTTAATTGCTTTAAATCGCCCTCCCAAAAAACATTCACTTTTGGTATGTAAACAATAGCAGTTGTCTCCCCCCCCCTTTTTTTTTCTTTGTTTTTCGCCCCTTACTGAGAACACTTGAATCTTAGTATCTGTTACATCCAATCGGCACGGTTACAGTTTGAGAATCACTGATGAAAAAATAAATATTGCATATTTTTTTCTGGCTACATACTCACGGTGCCCCCGATGCGGAAGAAGAGGAAACCGTGTCTCATATTCTTTTCGACTGCCCCAGACTTGCTGATCTCCGTCCCAACAGGTCTGGGAAACCGAAAATTCTCAACCCTTATGGTGACATGTACGCACTACGCAAAACAGCAGGCTTTCTGTCCAGGGCTATTGCAAGACAGGATTTGAGCCTTTCAATCCCTCAAATGCAGTTTGATGATGATGACTTCTGGCTACATGGAACCCAAAACATTAGTCGGATGCAAACAGATGCACTTTAACATGGTGGACCTCTTTTTTTTTTACCCACTAAAAGTGGATAGATGTAGTGATGGGAACTAAACTAACTTTTAAAAGTTAAACTAAAACTAGTTTTCAACTAAAATAAAGTAGTTAAACTAAAAGTTTATCATGAAATTCAAGTATAGTTAAACTAAACTAAAAGAAATTAATTAAACTATAACAAACTTTTCAAAATTTTTTTTTGGCTGGGGGGGGGGGGGCGGGGCTGAACTAGAAATATTTATCCATAATAAACTCAGTAATAAGGAATATGTTTCTTACATAAACGTTAATGCACAATAAAATGTTTTTAAAAAATGTCTCAATAAATATGTGTACTTGTATTTTTGTCTTCAATTAAAACCTGTAGAAAAGAATGGTACTCTTTAAAAAAAATTATATTAACTTATAACATAACGGAAAATTTTAATTCTTTATACCGGTAAAGTTTAAAATCTCATTAAATTACATACAATTAGAGTTTTTAAAAATTAGATCTAGTAACCAATAAAATAGAAACAAAATTGTTGGAGTTTTAAGAAACATTTTACTAGTATAACTATTTTATAGTGTAAAATACATGCTTCACTAACCATGCCGGTGTGTTTTTTTTGTCTGAGCATCAAAAATAAAACTAACACTATTGCCTAACCGTTAAACGCGCACGGGAAAAAAAACAGGGTGGTCTTATCATTATGGACTACACACTAGTACAGTATATAGGCCTACACGCCAGGTTGTTAAAATCAGTTGGACACACCATCTATTTACTTTCTGGGCTAGGAGGGCGTGTAACTATTTTAGTGTATATAACATGCTTGACTAGCCATGCCTCGTCTGACCACTCCACATTAAGCAAACACTATTGCATAACGCGTAATGAAAAAAAATGCAGGTTAGTCTTGCAGTATCATCGACTACACACGTACAGTACACTAAGCTTACACTAGGCTTAGATGACCAGGTTATTAAAATCAGTTGGACACAGTGTATTTACATTATGGTCAAGAGAGGGTGTGGATTAAGATTTTTTTTTCTAGAGTTGGTTATCCTAATGCTTTAAGATCTATATAGGCCTGTCGATTCTTAGATCTCAATTATAAGTCTTAAGACTATAAAAAGGGTGTACTTGATGTTCCTGCAGTTAAATAATTATTTTCAATGAATTGATCTATACCACTAAATATAATATTCACCTAACTCACTAATCAATTTCCCACTATAAACAGAAATTAAACACCACCACTTGGCTCATAAAAAAATTCGGAACAATCCCATTCATAATATTGCATAGAAGCTTTTAGCAAAAAAAGG
This sequence comes from Biomphalaria pfeifferi, assembly GCA_030265305.1. Lineage (NCBI taxonomy): Eukaryota > Metazoa > Mollusca > Gastropoda > Planorbidae > Biomphalaria > Biomphalaria pfeifferi. The sequence goes on along the minus strand of JASAOG010000059.1, from coordinate 1,822,472 downwards.
GTTAACAACATTTTATTATACAGCTACTTTCAACTGCAAATATTTAATCCCATGGCTTCTACCAGCGTCTTACTTTACCCTCTTCAAATGCGCGTTTCAACCCTGACCACATGTTGAAAAGTTGTACAAATTTTAATTAAACTTTCTAGTTAGTAACTAAAAAAAAAATATAAATTAAACTACGATTTTAACTGAACTGTTTTTTTCTAGTTCAACAAGGGCCTTAACTCATGTTGTAAAAATGTTTGACATGTTTCGGATGTTCCTTCAGAGTTGAAGATAATTACTTCCTAGTCCAAACCTCCCGCAGGACGACAGGGGATGGGAGAGGGCAGGGTTTGAACTCTGGACCATCAATAGTCCAGCGCGCAAACCGTACGACCAGACAGCCATGTTTTTTTAGTTAAACTAAAAGTTTCTAACTTTTGAGTCAACTTTTGCCCAACACTAGATAGATGACACTGTGTATCAACAACAAAAGGATCATCTGACTTTAGACAAACATTATTTAGGTCAACAACATGGCCTCTTGCTACAAGTGACGGGTCTACTTGCCCTCTAGTTACAATATACACTGGCATATCTCAGTAGTCAAACATTGAGGAGTCCTTCACAACAGAGGTCCATTGGTGTTATGCAGACAAAAACGTCACTATTAACATATTTAATAACTAGTAGCTTGATATGACCCGCTGCCTGCGGGCTTGAGTCTGAGTATTATAGGATTGAATTTAGATCTATATCAAACTTCCTTTCACACATTTTTTTTATTATACCACTAAAATGAAAGTAGAGCATGAAAATGGGTTTACCCGTTCAGCCGACATATTCATACCCAATGTAAGTACTGTGAAAACAGGTTTACCCGATTTGTCATTTTATAGAGATACAACTAGGTCTATTTGAGGGCCCTCCGGATGTGAGAGGGACATTAAACAGTAACTTGCACTATGGTCTTTGGTCTTGATCTTTGGAACTTTTATGCCAAGTTTTACCAAGATTGGTCAAACAGATTTGATTTTTATTTGGGACATACATATATACATTCTGCTGTGTACGCCATACGATACTAACAGATCGCAAAATAAACCGCAAATAAACGTTTCTAGGCAACTTCTGAACATTTTGCATAGTCTACATATAAAAAGAGAAGAAAAAAAAAAGATGTCTTAGGAACTCTCAAGGGAAAACGTCCAATGAAATCAGCGTTCATATACCTCTCTTCATGCAAATAGATTGAGTTCGAAGTTTATTTCAAGCTTAGAACGCAGGAAACATCTTCGCAGCCAGCACGTGCACGTATAAAGATATAAAGTTGAATAGGTCAAAGGTTGCCTTACCCAGTTTTAAACCCAGTGGTAAATGGTACCGCTTTCAGACCTAACGATCTATTGGACAGGTGATGTAAAGGTCTTCTGTTTCTATGGATGACGGTTAACGAAGGTCATGTGTGGCCAGCACAACGAACTACCGAATTACTTTCTCCAGCTAATGTCTGGTGTCCCCCCACCCCCCCACCAAAAAAAAAAAAATCTCGATTCAAATCTAAAATCTCTTATAGATTTTCACAATTCAGCATTCTTTAAAGACAATAAAAACAACAGCAACATAGAAAAGGCCTAGGTTTTGAAAACTAGATGTTGAGTGCAAAAGCCTCGCTAGGGAAAGTGTCAAATGGTGGTATTAATCAATGTTTCCCCCCCCCCCCCACAACATACAGAAAAGTTAATTTCTCCTTTCAGACCTTGTGATCTATGTGGCAGATGATGTAAAATTCATCTGTGGCCCAAGGGTAGCGAAGGTGTCATGTGACCAGCACAACGGCCAACCGCCTTTACATTTCCCCAACAAATCCTAGGCGCCCATTAGAGCTGGGTGGACTCAGAGGCGCCCAAAGATTCTGAAATTTAAAATCCTAGTCTTGACCAGGATTTGAACCCGAGACCCCTGTTTCGGAAGCCAAGCGCATTATCACTCAGCCATTGTCACTTGGTGAGGTCCGCATCCGTTGCACCCCTACTGTGACGCTACTGGTTGAGTGGAAAGGGATATTTTGCTATGGTAGAAATGTAGTTCAAATCTGTGTGGACATGAGTGGTAGATATTGATTTATGATATATCTTAATCAGACTTGAAGGGTGTCCATGAACTTGATCAAACTACCAGCATCGCTGACCACGTGACAGAAACATTAAATAGTCTGGACATATATCTGCACTTAACTTATGAATCTTGCTGAGACATTGGCGTACTTGGCGCCCTAACTTGGTATCAGGGCAGATACAGCAGTGTACTTGGCGCTCTTACTTCGACTCCTGGCTTTAATCTTATCGAACGAATTCTCTGCTGTGTGTATAAGTGTGTATGTGTGGACTGTGTGTGTATGCGTATGTTCTTGTTAAGTGTATGTGTGTGTGTGTGTGGGTGTGTGTGTGGGGGGAGTGCGTGCCTTCTGTGACACATGGTGTATTTAAAGCTTAGATTTCACAGTCATTTACTCTTTGGACTAAAAAGATATTCGATGTCGTTGGAATTGTAGGCAATATAGAAATACTCTTCCTGTTGTGAGCACCCTTCGAATGGACATTCTTTCCTTCTCTCTTTCTTTTAGTATCACTATTATCTCTTTTTCTCAGTCTCACTCTTCCTTCACACTCTTTTTTTCCTAATATATCTCCTTCCATTAGTCTCTCTCCTCTCTCTTTCTCAATGTCTGTCTCTCTAATTCTGTTGTACTTCTTTTATTTTGTTTGTACCTTTACATTTGTGTCCCAACATAAGCTGGTAGTGACCATCGGTCGAGTCACCAGTTTGACCCTCTCTCTCTCTCTCTTTCTCTCTCTCTCTTTTTCTCTCTCTCGTACTTCGTGAGCTAAAGACCACTGCTGAGTTCACCCTAGGTCAAGGACTAATTATTTTACACCTCCCCTTCCCCCAGCCATCCAGTACGAAGGTGAATCTCATTCAAAAAAATAAACAAACATCTCGACAAAGGAAATAATGAAATCGATAACAACTTTACACTAACGACTAAGGAACAGGTAATAGCAAGCTTACATCAACCTGAGTTTCATTAGAGCGCGACAGGTAGATCTACTTCAGTCTGTCTGGTTCAAGGGTTCTCAACTTTTTTTTTCTGTTGCAAAGCTCTCTCCCTCCAACACACACACACAAAACACACACACACTCAAACACACACTCTCTCACTCACTCCAATGTAAATAATAAAAAGAGTCTTTCTTATCTAGAATCTTTATCTGATATTTTATTTTGAGCGGGTCACAACCCTACGACACCAACACCCTCAAAGTCCGCCAGGTACCACGTACTTACAAATGCTGATCTTATCCGCGCGTCAGTTTAAAACCTGTCCATTAAGACGTTCTCCAAATTGGATTAAACATAAAAACCGTTTTCTTTTCTTCAAACAAATATTTTAATTTAACAAACTGTACCAGTAGGCTGGAAAAGGTTTAGCTGGAATGATTTTTTAAAATAACAATTTTAATGATGAAGGCGATGTAATTTTGTGAGATAATGGCCAAAAAGTTTGAGGTTTTTTTTTAAAAGTTATAATCCTAAACGTTTCTCAATTATATCTAAACAGAAAAGTGTTTCTAATTAGGAGCACATGCAAAAAACGCTTGGACGCTATTAAAACAACTGGGTCCATTTTGGGTCGACACAAATATGATCTTCTACAGAGGTTCTCAAGCCCATGCCTATCAGAACCAACCTTTGCACATCTGTATAGTGCGTAGTAGCTGCGCCTTATACCAAAGAAAGGTCAATTACAGACGCCACAGCAAGCTGACGCCTGCTGAACAAAGTAAGATGATCTGATTCTATAAAGAACCCGCTAATTGTTTAGCCCTGACTCTCAATTTTCTTGCCTTGGACTCTGCTATCGACAATAACACATCTGTTTAACACGAGTTTTGCTGATGCTGAAAATACAGGGCAGGGTGCCGGGGGCAATTGTATTATTTGCAGATTTACATTATTGTTTTTGTTTTTATTGTAATAACGAGGTCCTCAAACTGTCATAGGTCATGTACTTCTTCTAGCCAGCTTTTTGCTGCTGAGCTGTGAGCTTTTTTGCAGACTGCCAAGGAAAAATAGTGTGCTATTGTCTTCAGTTGTTCAGCACTGCCGTACAGGGTGTTAGTTATGTTGGGCTGTAGTAGTAGTAGGGTCTGCCTTAGGTGGATTAGGAAGGGGCATTCAAACAAAGAGGCTAAGGTTTACCCTTTCATTAGGATGGGCGCAGTGTCTACAAAGGGGGAGATATGTGGAATTTATTTTATTAAGATGATAATTTAACAGAGGTGTGTGTCTTGTCTTTAGTTGGAAGATCGTAGATTGCTCTTTGCGGGGGGAGGAAGTTAATACTGTCCAGTTTGTTTGGCATGGTCATTTCTTTGTACATGGCTCTGCCTGTATTTCCTGATGCCCATTGGTTGAGCCACTCCTTTTTGCGATTGTTGACTAACATTGACCTTAGGGTGAGGTAGCTCGTGTACAGGCTTGTTCAAAGGGATCTTACTTTCCGATTTAGTTCTTATTTCCAGGGGCGGACTGGGTGTCGAAATCGGCCCGGGTATTTCTATACAATCCGACCCGTATATGATGAACACCCGATTCTAGGCCTATCCCAAAGTCATTATGTTAAGTTTGATAATGTATCGATATGCATGCAAACAGTGAAGTCTAAATCTTTAAGGAAATAAAGGCCTTATGTTGCTTTTTAATCGCTAAGTATGTAGGCCTTAAAAGAACGACGCCTGCTAGTAGCACTGTCTACGGATGAAGGCTATAACATTATTTCGGAAAATGTGTTGGATTAAAATAGTATTACACTGTACAGTACCGGCCCACCCGTATATAATTGTAAGCACACACAAGAGGGTCTCCTAGTAACATAAAGTGTACACACGTTTGCTAGTAATAATCTAACCTTTCTGCATGTTACTTCTAAGTGTGGTGATGCCCACCTCAAACATTTTTTTTTTCAATATAAAAATAATGTACATCTCTGAAATACAATCTCAGTCATTGTGACTTTAACAATAATGAAAGATGAAATTGTTATTCATCTTGAGAGTTTGTACTCAAGCAAAGAGATATCTAGATTGAACAGCGTATTATAAAAATCACCAAAAAAAAAAATTACAGTATGTGGGAGACAACTCCCCAGATACCAACAGAACAAGAAATCAAAAGATTCAAATGGGGCTGGATTGGTATTCTGATAGGAAGAATAATAGAAACCTGTCTTTTTTGGGAAGTTGACTATTACTGACACTCTGGACTGCAATCCACATGGGAAGTGATAAACTGGCTGAGCAACGCAAACAAGGAGGAAATGCGTAGAATAAGAACAAGGATAGAGGGATGAACCCAACTGAGGGAAATTGCCCACAACCGAGTTCGATGGCGAATCTGTGTTGCTGTCCCACGTCCCAGTAGGAGTCAGATTAATTATGAATTAATAAATCTATACAAGTATAGTTACATTGGTAAGGTTTTGGGGCATTAACGTCATATGGCTGTTGTTTTTTAAGAAACTTGATTTGTCTGCCCTTTCCTATCAAATTTCTGATTTTTTTTTCACCATTCCATGATACAGACTCGTCAGTAGAATTCAATGTATCAGTGCTACAGTCTTATCCACACATTTCTAAACATTAAGTGCTACAGTCTTATTAACACATTTCTAAACGTTAAGTGCAACAGTCTCATCCACACATTTCTAAACGTAAAGTGCTACAGTATCATCCGCACAATTCTAAACGTGAAATTGTATCCATAAGCTTCTAAGCGTAGATAACAGTTGTTTAGAGATTATAGACTTAAGATATTAGTGACTTACTTAGATTAGCTTTTCTTTCTAATTATGGCCTTGTACTACATAGAGTTATAGACCGATGAACTTATTGGACATAGACATTCTATTACCTGATCTGCCAGCTACTAGTCTAGATATCTAAAAGTTACTACAAGTAGTTCTACATCTTGTGTATGTGCGCATGTCTGTGTGTGTGTCGTGGGTGCGTGCGTGTGTGTGTAAGCTAAAAACCAAAATGTGTTTCTCAAAACACCCTCGTTTAATGGAACAGTCATTGATTGAAATCAAAACATTGGATAAATGAAAATCTGAAATTCCAATGAGTTGATTGAGGTAGCGGCACAAATAGCTGTTAAAGGTAGGAACAGAGAGAGCTGATTGAGGTAGCAGCTCACATAGCTGTTAAAAGTAGGGACAGAGAGAGCTGATTGAGGTAGCGGCACAAATAGCTGTTAAAAGTAGGAACAGAGAGAGCTGATTGAGATAGCAGCACACATAGCTGTTAAAGGTAGGAACAGAGAGAGCTGATTCAGGTAGCAGCACACATAGCTGAATGTCCAGAAGTGAAGCAATGTCTTATCACCGTGTCATTGTTAATTAGGCCGATATGAATGTAAGACATGACTTGCTGTCAAAAGTCATCTTTCAAGGTATAGTGGCGGGAGCATGATGAAAGGCTTGTCTAAAAAATAAAAAAAGCTGGCTGGACAACGTAAAATAAATAGGCCGGCCTCTCGCTTTAACACGCTGGAAACAAATAAAAATGCCTGCTAATGGCTGGCTATCTCTCTCTCTCTATCGATCTAATTTATCTAATCTATCTATCTATCTATCTATCTATCTATCTGTCTGTCTATCTATCTGTCTGTCTGTCTGTCTGTCTGTCTGTCTGTCTGTCTGTCTGCCTGCCTGTCTGTCTATCTGTCTATCTGTCTAAATAAATAAATAATATTATATAAGTATATTCACTTTATGTATAGCTTATCTTTGTATTTTTATTTGTCATTCACTATTTTCAAGAAAGTCCAAACCCTCAATTTACATTTGTCTCACGCCTTTTCCAATTTCAATATCGAAATTTTCTATTCTTTTGTTTTAATAATCCTATAAAGACTTTTCCAACACTCTATTTGACGTGCACAAACTGAAACAGTTGCGAATTGTTACCAAAACTTTAAGACAGAAAAAGATGAGCCAAACAGCATTAACCGCAGCATACATATTTGTATCACATTTTTATCTTTTCTGGTTTTCTCCCTTTTTTTTTACACTTTGTTTTCTCCAAACTTCCACTTTGTATTTTTATCTTTTTCAAAGTTTAGCATTCATCCCTCGTAGTTCGAATCAAAGGTTCACTACTGATTGGGCTTTTGTGGTACTGGAGGCAGTACTGAAAACTTTTCCAATGAAAACCACGAGCGAGACATGAATACACGCCTGGACATCTCCACGTCTGCATGTAGGGGAGAAATTGGAAGGAATCGATATCAGGCCAGCATTTTCTGATTTCTCTTACTCCCCCCCTTCAACTTGTCCTTTTCAGGAAGATGACCATTACTGACACTAAGTATTAAATCACCTCTACGTAATCGTGTGTGTCACTGTGTGTGTTTGTGTGTGTGTGTGTGTGTTTGAGTAAGAGACAGTGAGAAAGAGAGAGAGAAAGAGAGGGGTACTTCTGGTATGCACAAAACAATCGTATGCTTCAGGAACTGGTGCTATAATATTATATTATGCCACATTCAGGAATCGAATCTTCATTTCTGTCAAATTTTCGATGAAATGTGGTGCAGGGGTCCTGGAAGATTTGGAACTCGATTTGTTGACCTTTCTCTCAGTCACGCTCGCGTGTCTTATACATACATGCATACATAAATACATATATACGTACTTACATACAGATATATATAGAAATATACATCCGTAAATACATGCAAGCATACATAAATACATACAAACATACATACATACATATATACATACATACATACATATATACATACATACACGCATACATACACACATGCATACATACACACATGCATACACACATGCATACACACATACATACACACATGCATACACACATGCATACACACATGCATACACACATGCATACACACATGCATACATACATACATACATACACACATATGTTTTCTCTATTTGTGAATGCATCTCTCAGCATAGCAGAGAACATGATACTAAACAGTGTAGGTGCTAGGACACAGCTTTGTTTTACCCCGTTTGATACTTCGAAGGGCTCTGATGGTTCTCCACTTTCCTGCACACGAGCCTTTATGCCATCATGAAATAGTCTCACAATGGTTATGAATTTTCGAGGACAGCCAAACTTTGACATAATCTTCCAGAGTCCTTCTCTACTAACAGTGTCGAATGCTTTTGTTAGGTCGACATATATAGAGAACAGGTCAGCATTTTGTTCTTGGCACTTTTCCTGAAGCTGCCTTGCTGCAAATAAAATGTCTATGGCTCCACGCTCTTTTCTAAAGCCGCATTGGCTTTCTGGTAGTAGACCATGTTCTAGGTGTTGCGTGAGCCGATTAAGTAGGATGCGTGCGAGGATTTTCCCAGCAATACAAAGAAGTTATTCCTCTTTGATTGTCGCAGATTTGGCGGTTTTCTTTTCGCTTGTATAGATGGTCAATTGTGGCATCTTTAAAGTCTTGTGGTATTGACTCTGTTCCAACATAATTAAGAACAGCTCATGAAGTCATTCAATCAGGGCTAATCCACCTTTTTTGTAGACCTCTGCGGGAATAGAGTCAGCTCCGGGGGCTTTTCCGCTTCCGAGCTGTTGAATGGCAAGATAGGTTTCCTTTAGCGTAGGGGGTCATCTATTTTTTTTGGTACTTGCTGTATTTGCATTCACAAACAGAGAAAACAACGGGATAAATATATCATACAGATTTGATGGTGGCCTATTCAACCCGAGGCGGGTCAAAGCAAAATCAAAAACAATATCAGCAGAAATCAGGGACTTGCTATTTGCTGACGTCTGTGCCCTAAATGCCTGCTCTGAAAATGATCTGCAGAGCATCATCAGTGACTTCTCAAGAGCATGCTCAGACTTTGGCCATACCATTAACACAAAAAAGACTGAAGTCTTATATTTGCCTGCTCCGGGGAAGGCCTACTCGGATCCAAGCATCACTATAAATGGACAGGATATAAACGCAGTGGACAGATTCACGTATCTTGGCAGCACACTCTCCAGGAACGGAAAGATCGATAATGAAATTGACCTGCGTATCGCCAAGGTCAGTGCATCCTATGCAGACTGTCTAAAAACGTCTGGAACAGACGAGGTATCACCACAAATACAAAGCTAGGGATCTATCGAGCTGTCATCCTCCCTACATTGCTCTATGCCTCAGAAACGTGGCTAGTGTAGAGAAAACATGCAAAGAAACTGAACCACTACCACATGACATGTCTAGGAAAAATACTGAATGGCAAATGGCAACACAAAATACCAGATACAGAAGTCCTTCGAAGAGCTGGTCTGCAAAGCATCCACTCAATCCTGATGCAGTCCCAGCTGCGATGGGCAGGGCAAGTCTGCAGAATGGAAGACCGCGCATCCCTAAACGACTTTTGTATGGCCAACTTAGCAAAGGAAAGCACTCGCCAGGCGGTCGAAGAAAACGCTTCAGGGACACCTTCAAAGCTTCTCTAAAGGCGTTCAGCATAAAACCAGCCAACTGGGAGAAAGAGGCACATGACAGAGCATCATGGCGTCGCGCTGTGAAAACTGGCGCACAGGTTGCTGAGGAAAAGAGAAGAACACTGGCAGAAGAAAAACGCTAGAGAAGAAAAGCAAGGTCAATGACACTAGCTCTAGCTGGAATAACCTGCCCAGTGTTTAGGCGAACATTCCGGGCTCACATAGGTCTCACCAGCCACACGAGGAGGCACAAAATCCCAGTGCAAAGCCCTCAGCCCCTGGATGACAAAGTGGTCATAATCGAACTACGATGGACGAACTATATACATACATACATACATACATACATACATACATACATACATACATACATACATACATACATACATATATGCATGTATATAATTAAATAAATATACAGATGATTCCGACTCTATTAATACTTTTATATTGTTTCGACGTAAAAACAAAAAGCCGCAAAGTCATTTACTGATAATGTTCAAATGGCTTATTGCGCAGCGGCTGCCTTATATATCGTATCCAGTTCGATAGCGAATAGCTGGTGCTGGATTAACAGTAAGAAATGTGAAAAGTTCAAATCTTTCATAAAATCTTTTTACTTTTGTAGTTCTATGATGTACAGAAATTATAAATGGGCTAACTATATTTAGACAATCAAATCGAATTATGCTTCACTATTGCCTTATTTCCCCATTTTACTAAATCTACACAGAGACTTGCCTCTGAAGTATTTTTAGCATAGTATCACGTGACCAACGCCCACCAGTTCTAAGATGCCAAGAAATAAAAAGGACCAAAAAGATCTTAACACCACAACGTAAAAAATCATTTTACTATTTTTTTGGGTCCTGTGACTTCATAGATCATGAGACTTCTTGGATCATGAGACTTCTCAAGAGTTTCTTGGTATTTGAAAACGTGAGCACGCCCGAGTCGTTTGAAACTCTGCTGATAGCAATATTATACCAGAGATAAAGTCATACTGTGACAAATTACCTCCCTTCCCAACCAAACATAGCAGAGCGCAGTGACCTAGCCTCGACTGTTTTCTTTTTGGGTTTTGATGGTTCGTTTCCTTGGTGGTTGTTTTTGTGTGTGAGAGAAAGTCTAAAAAACAAATGATGAAATCGGAATATTCCATCACTTTTGAAGTCAGGGTTCTCTTTATTCTGCCTTTCACTTGTTATTTTTCCCAAATATTTCATTGCACTGATTATAAATAGTCTATCTATCTATCTATCTATCTATCTATCTGTCTTCTTGTCTGAGTGTCTGTCTATCTGACAGTATGTCTGTCTCTCTGTCTGTCCGTCTATCAATCAATCAATCAATCTCTATCAATCAATCAATCAATCAATCAATCAATCAATCAATCAATCAATCAATCAATCTCTATCAATCAATCAATCAATCAATCAATCAATCAATCAATCAATCAATCTATCTATCTATCTATCTATCTATCTATCTATCTATCTATCTATCTATCTATCTATTCCTCTCTCTCTCTCTTTCTCCGTGCATTGCCCTTGACTGTACTTCAATGTTCACTGTTGATAGTTGCAACAGTTGAATTAGTCAAATAGAGGAGGAGGGGGGACTACGACCAACACCCCCCTTTTCTTTCCCCATTAGAGTTGTCATTTTTTTGATGATGAAATAAGACTTTCAAAATCTTTAAAAACAATGACGACACCATCACGCTGGAATCTTAGGCAATAGTTCGATACGAGAAGGTAAAAAGAAAAAAAAAGAAAAAAAAGAAAGATTGATTTAACCCCCTCTGCCCACCCCCCCCCCCCCATCAAACGCTTGAAGTAATAATCAATATTGTAAATATGAAATACAAATTAAATGTCCAAAGATGAAATGGCTAGAAAATAAAACTATTGAATGATCCAGTCTTTGACCGTAACCACATTACTAGCCATCCCAATTTCATGTAGCCTTTTTCTTCTTAAGTATCAAGTCTATACTGATGGTGTCATACTCATCTGAAGGAACAGTCACATAAGACAACGTCCAATCACCTAGAATCTTTAAGGTGTCGATGTTTTCAAAAAATGTTTACTCCTAGACATTAGTACACACATCTTGATGTATAAATATTTACGTGTTTCATTTTCTTGTACAGTGTCCAGTGTTAAATAATGTTATTACGTAAGCAAGCACTACTCCAGTGTTTTATAATTCTTGTGAGTCTGTCCATACATTACATTTTTTCCGTAGTACTAGCCAGTGATAGGTCTGCAGTAGTACTAGCCAGTGATAGGTCTGCAGTAGTACTAGCCAGAGCCGGTCCTACAGATTGCGGGGCCCTATGCGAAACCAGTCTGGTTAGGGATAAGGATAATAAGTGAAAAATAAGATTTTGTATTTTGTATTAGCAAATAATCTCGTATTTGCATTTATTCATACTTTACTTAGTACAAAGTCACTGTCAAATTAACTTTACGAACCATCTACAGTAGATAGTAGTTTAGAACAAAAAGCCGATAAACATTCAGACATACCTTTTAGATTTAGTATCGACTAGCAAAATATCGCTTTTCTTATAAAGAGGTCGAGATAGATTCAGATCTATATTTGTATGCCAGTGACTGTTAAAGTAAATAAAGTCTTGGAACTTTTTGTTTTAGTTAAAATTCGCCTTATAATTACATTTTTATTAAATGAAAGCTGACAATGCCTTTTTTTTAAAATCGCGAATAGTTTGGCGTTTTCCCACATAGAATGACACCCCGAAACGACAATTTTGTATGTTTTTTTAAGGAGATTTACATGAGATTTCAGAAGATTTTAATAATTTCAGGAGCTTTACATGACTTTTTCGTATATTTTGCAATTTCGGGAGAATTCCAGGAACCCTATAATAATAAGTTAAAATGGTTTAATTTAATAATTTACTCCTAGAATTCGCGCGTGGCCTATGAAAGTGCGGGGCCCAATGCGGCCGTATAGGTTGCAGTGGCCTAAGACGGCCCTTGTACTAGCCAGTGATAGGTAATTAGAAACTTGTTAGGGATGTTTAGGGCCCTGAATGTGTTTGCGAGGTGAGTAGTCACTACCCCCTAGGGTTGATATAACAACAGGGTATATTTTTATTTTAGATAACTTCCAAAGTCGCTTTATCTCTAAGCACATATTTTGTTAAGCTTTTGGCTTTCACTTGTTTCTTATATTGTAAGACCAGTGGTACCGCGATGTCTATGACCATTGCAGACGTTTTATTTGGGTTAAAGAATAGTAATTCTGATCAATTAAAATCCCCCGCTCTATCAATTTAAACAAGTCTACCCCCCAGTAAAGTAGATGATTGCTTTATTCGAGAACCTCCTGTGGTGAGTATTTGTAGTAAGAGGGGGGAGGTATTTTTTCTAATCCGACCACGTGTCAAGGCCAGATGCTGATGGTTATTATTATTAATAATATTATTAAAGCATATGCCGTTTGGGAATTACAATCATTAAATTTAATATCGACCTTTAACCTTTGACAAAGTTCATTAGGGAATCGGAGCATCCATGTGTCTCCGTTATCTTGTTGACCGATAGAAAGGATTTGTTTTGACCTCCAGTCACCCCTTAGGGTCCTGTCAGTCCTGTCTGAAAGTTTGACAAAGGCAGCGATCATTACCACCAGCTTTAATCAGAAAGAAACAGTCCGTGTATACTAGCTTTACCGAAAGTTCTTCTGCTTTGACAGATTTTAGTTACTGCTATAAATGCGCATTCCGGTTAATCAGAACGCTAATGTAAACATTAATGATGCCTAATCTACGGCCTGCGGGCCATGTCCAGTTCGAGACGTGATGGTATCCGATACTTCGAGAGTTCTACCCTCAGTGCTTAATGGAGCTGCGAGCTCAATTCCATTGGATGCGGCTGGCTGCATGTGTCAGAAATGTATACCTCCCCACATCTCTGCCAGAAACGTTTGGCAACAACTGTTGTACACAAAACCGTATAGCCGTACAAAACTGTATAGCACAAAAAAAAATAATCTTCAGAATTTTTTAAAAATATAAATTCACAGAATAGTTAAATCTAATCCAACTTACGCTACTCAGCAGTTTTAATTGGCTTACGAGACTTCGCGGTGATCTTGTCACAATCAGATGAAATTAAGGCTGGAATGTCTTAAATTATGTCTAATTGCTAGCCTACCTACTTAACACAGATAGGAGATGGTCACTTGCATTGACCAGTACTTTCCACTTTAGTTTGCTTAGCGTTACTTGAAAGTGGCATACTGTAAGTTGTCTCGCTATGCGCTGGTGCCAAGACTGACCCACGGTCAGCCTTCATTGTCAATATGTAATGACCATTGGTCCCTTAGGTCCGGTAATGTACAAGTTGAATTATTCATTACCTTTGAAATTACTTGGGAAGTTCCAGTGATATGTAGCGTGGTCAGCAGTGTCTGGAGCTAGGCAGACTTAGCATTTCGTTGTTTGTAGCATTGGGTGGTGAGTGGTTACCACTTTAATCTTTTCAAGACCAGTGTTGTGTGGTCAACATTTTGTTACTTGTCCGAGAGTGTTCTTGTCACTTGTCATAAGTGTTAACATGCACACGTGCGTGTGTTTTTCTCTCTCACTTTCTAATATCTCTATAATCGTTCTCTCTCTTTCTTTTTCTCTAATCTCTCTCTTTTTCTATGAAATCTTTTTCTCTTTCTCTCTCTGTCTATCAATAATCTCTTTCTTTTCCCTCTTTTCCTTTTCTATTTTTCTTTGTAACGTCTTTCTCGTTCTCTCTACTCTCTCTTTTTTATCTCCAATCTCTTTTTCTATTTAATCTATCTCTTTCGCTCTTTCTCTTTCGTTCTTTCTAATCTCACACTCTTTTTCTCTAATCTCTCTTTCTTTCTAATTTCTCTCTCTTCCTATTCTCCCTCTCTCTCTTTCTAATCTCTCTCTTTTTCTATTCTTCCTCTCTTATCTCTATTTCTCTTTAACCTCTCATTCTCTCAAATCTCTCGGTCTCTCTAATCTCTCGCTCTCTTTGTTTCTCTTGATGAAGATTATATGTAAAAAAACAAAAACAAATTGATGTCTAACGTATGTTACTCTAAGAACTTTTCTCGAGATATTCCCCTGTGCTACCAAAAGTGAAACATCCTTCCATTATTTTCAACATACGGCCAAGTAAATTCTAACAACGAACATGGAGCAAAGCTGGAAGGTAAAACTCGTGCTCGCATTGTCATCTCCACATCAGGAACAATTACTAATTGGTGTACTATCAATTACATCCAACTTCCGGGTCTACACGTAACAAACTAAAATCACTTCATTAACATAAATGTCTGAAAAATGAATTTTGATCAACTCGTTGGAGAATAGAGATTAGCATCTCCTCAAAACATACAACGAAGGAAGTCGACATCCTAATTAGAGAGATGATTAATAGTAAATAAGGAACACAACTATTAAACAGTCTTAAATGCTGCTACTAGTAATTTCTTACTCTTTCTCTCCTAATCGAGGATACCATCGTTGATTTTGACCTCATTAAATTAAATTAATGTTTAATTATTATACTTGACTTTGAATTATTTAAAAAGATCATACATTTCCCTTTAATTCTATACCAAATACATTTTCTGATAACAAAAAACAAAGCTATTGAAGCCCAATCATAACAGGGGTAGTGAAATAGTAATGAGCAAATGAAGAATTCCTTCAAAACGTGGAAAAATAATTACGGAGGGAAAGAGTTAACAAGGGGGGTGGTGGGAGAAGGGGAGAGAAGTATGGTAACACTTTCAGGGATGGTAATTAAAAAAATTGTTCTGTTTCTCCTCCAATCAACTAGGCTTATTATCTATTTATTACTAGTATTCATTATCGATGCTTTGGATATTTTCCGATTCTCTGTTTACATTATGACTTACAAATCCAGAAAACATTACCGAAAACTTAAAACTCAGACTTTTAAGAGATAGAAACGAAGAGAAAGCGATATGTAAAAATGGTAGAGGAGGAGTGAAATAAGGTTACCTACAGGGAAACATACAAAGGAAAGAACTGCACATTTACAACCATATATTTTAATACTGTACGATTTATTATTTTTAGTTTTTCTTTATTTAACAAATTGAATTTTATTACAAATGATTAAGTAATGAATTGGTTGCTTTTCTTTAACCTTTCAGTGGCTTTTAAAACCAAAAATAATTTTAGAAGATAATATTTCCCAAAATAATATTGTCAAACTAAACTTTTCCAGTGTAACCAATTAGCTAGTACTTCGATTCCTAAACAAATACATCAACTATCAACTTTCCAAGAAAATCAATACAGTCGTTTTTAAACATCGTGTCCACTCAGCTTCCACCTTTTTTTTTTTTGACCCCATGAAGAGTTCGCACTCTGAAAAGAGGAATATTTTTAATAGTTAAGATAATATTAATTCACAAAATCAACTAGGGTGGTAAATGACACTGTGGAAATGTGTGCGTGTAAGGGGGGGGGGTTGACCTAAAGTATCCACCTCTGATTTACTACACTTTACAACCTCAAGAATTCCGGAAACGACCCGTTCTGCGCCTCTGATTCTCTGAGCCTTTGGTAACTCTTCGTGGAAATACACTAAACACCTATCTAGCGATCACTGGCACAGTTCCTACTGGTTGGAACTCAGTTCCCGTTGATTACCCACACGTACACAACCCTCCATTCAACTTCATCATCATCATCATCATTATCAGATAACACAACCGCACTAAATTCAGTACAGATAAGGCGTGCGCCCTTAACCCCGATAACCCTAGATAAAGCGCGGCGCTTGAATTTAAACGCACAGACATACACACACACACCACGCCCACACACTCTAGTCATTGTTAGATTCCAGGTTGTCAGAAACGGCAAGGAAATTTCAGGCAACAGCTGTCAGGTGATATAACTATTCGCCATTTTGTTGCCCTCATAAAGTAGCAATATAGAACAATCAATAAATAACTCAATTAAAAAAATGCACATCATGTTAGTATCTCAAATTATTGATTTGTGGCTTTCTATTACATAGGAATTACTTTTTCTTCGTTGATGTTTTTTTTTTTTACAATATCTCTATTTAAATCAGAACTTGTGGAAACTGGAACCTGCATGGACACTGGTCTTTAAAAAAAAAGGCTTTAACGATTGTCCAAGAAATTTAACAGTTGAAGTATATCGCTGAGAAAGAAATGACTAGTTCGTTGGCCACACATGGAAAATTATAGTTTGTTATAATTTTTCAATTTAATAAAATAAATAAATTTGAATTTGGCTTGAAAACTAGATTTAGATTTAAAATCTGAGCCAACATTGGTTTTGAAAGGACTATCGCGCTCTAAAAAGGACTATTGCTTTTGGGAATTTCCGAATGTAAGGCACTATTGATTCAAGAGTTTAATAAATTCAAGAAAATTGTGCGCATTATCTTCTAAGCCTAGAAGTAAAGGCCTTTCATTGGAATTATTCAATAATATGTATTTAAAAAAACATGGTGTATTCAGCCGTAGTGTACCAATATTATGCGATAACTGAATTGATTCAAAGTAAATATTCGTTTATTGAAAGATTGACAAAGCCATACTTCTATTGTTTACGTAACATATAGATTACATCTATATTCTTAT
Organism: Biomphalaria pfeifferi; assembly: GCA_030265305.1. Classification (NCBI taxonomy): domain Eukaryota; kingdom Metazoa; phylum Mollusca; class Gastropoda; family Planorbidae; genus Biomphalaria; species Biomphalaria pfeifferi. Next base: position 1,805,286 of record JASAOG010000059.1, on the reverse strand, counting down.
CTTATCATACATATATATTACAGATGTAAAAAAAAAAAGAAAAAAAAAGAACTGCAAACAGTTTAGTTCCAGGTGCTTATTAATCAAGAGAGACCAAGGAGACTTGCGATGTGCCTAAGCAAGGCATAGAAACGGATACCTCAAAGTATTTTAGTTTCGCACCCATTCAGTGAAAATGTATTGAAGTTAACAATTTATGCAATTTCCATGAAATTTCTCAAAACTAAACAAGCAACACTAAATTTGGACATAAAAGAAAAGTACATTTATATACCTTTCGATGTTGCGGAGCCTCTGCCTATGTGTCTTAAAAAAAAGAACAATTGCACTTCTTCAAGATAACTTGCTGTTTCAAGAAAAGATTCTTGGACTCCTGCATAGCACCACAAGGTAAATCCCCCGTCATGTTGCAAAATAAGTTTTGGACCACTTTTAGTATGTTATATTATATTGCAAAATCTGTACATATTTATGTATATCCTGTCATTCAGCCAACAAGTTTGCATTTTGTATTTCTTTAAAACTATTACTTTGAGCCCCATTAAAACAAGAGGGATGTGAGGTGGCTGAATTATAAAATGCTGTTTTTTTTTTATATTGCTGCTCACATTCATAGATTAATATTAATTTCATAATTATTTTTTCAAGCATAGAGTTCACATCAAGTGTTACTTGTTGTTTTTGGCAATGTAATCAAAAAAGAAAATGTCTTTGGTTTAAACAATTTATCAGTACTTAAATTCATTCAATCTATCGAAACCAAGAACGTAACTCCGAGACTTGCGGGGCTGAATGACGACATTGGACCTATTTACACACGATTACTAGGCGACCGACATTGACACCTTGATGGTCTCAGGTTGTGTCTCTGACTTGAATAAAATTTTTCGGCACGGCTAATCAAGGTTTCTCATTACGATACATATATATATATATTATATACCATATAAAGATATGGATGAAGCTCACGCCAGCTTGCTCGAAGTTTCAAAAAGTTTTATCCTAGGACCATACAGAACCTCTAGGTTTTCATTTACAACCTATGTCATTGACTTCTCAGAGGATTTCCAGGTTCGGGGATCCTTGTTTCTGAGATACGAGAACATCCGAGTACCAGATGAGAACACTTATATGGGAGCAGTGTACATTTGAGCCATCATGGTTTCGTAGAACAACCATATGGAATGTGTACACATGATAAGGTGTGACAAACAATAAATAGTTAACAATCTACGAATAATATTGACAACTTGCGCTTTGGGGAGAGATTATATCTTTTGTTTTGTGAGTAACACGGAAGAGCCTTTATAATTGATTCTCAATTGTATTGAAGTCCATTAATTGTGTATTTTGAATATGATTGTATGTTTGTCTATTCTCAATACCTTTTAAAACCAAATTACCATTGTAGGCGTATTACTTAATTCAGAAAAGTAAATAAATGTAAAAAAAAAAAGAAACTTCGCCTTAAATAACAATAACATACAGCTTTCAGTTTAAATGTAGAAAAGATTTAAACTCAAATTAAATTACAAGATGTCCAATTATTAATACAATCTTATGTAATATACAATAATCATTGTGCATTTAGTCAATTATCTCCCCTCTCTTTCCTCCAGTCGGAGGCGAGGTGGCTGAGTGGTAAAGCACTTGACTTCCGAACCGGGAGTCCCGGTTTCGAATCCTGGTGAAGACTGGAATTTTTAATTTCGGGTTCTTTGGCACCTCTGAGTCCACCCAGCTCTAATGGGTACCTGACTTTAGTTGGGGAAAAGTAAACGCGGTTGGTCGTTGTGCTGGCCACATGACACCCACGTAAACTGTAGGCCACAGAAACAGATGACCTTTACATCATCAGCCCTATAGACGACAAGGTTTGATACAATTCACCACCATTCACCTAATTTATCCATTCATCTGATGTAATCCTACGCAAACATTACATCATAAACTCAAAACACATAGATTCACAATCCATAAATCGTTGGCTAGAAACACATTCCTGGCATAAACAGGGCACACAATAATACCTCTCAGATCATTCAAGCTCTTCCTTTTACAGTCTAGAAAAGGAAAGTTTTTATTTTACAGACAATAGAGTAAAAAAAATCTTTCAACGTATTACTAGTATGAAAAGTGTTAAAAAAAACGTGGTATGATGTAACCAGTGCACATAATTACCACATTCACCTATACATTCAGTATTTTGGTTTGGCATGACGGTATATTAGAATTAGAATGCGTGGCAGAGCCTGCCTATTTTATGATTAGCTGAAAGAGTCAAGAAAATCTATTTAAAGCGGGTCCCTCAGGCGAGATGACTTAGGGAGTCGTCCTTGTTGGCAACCCATAATGACGTCCGCATTTCGGTCCCGTTATATCGATATGATATAATGCGTGGTGGCCGAGTGATAAAGCGCTTAGCTAACGAACCTGTGGTTGCGAGTTCGAATCCCAGTGAAACTGATATTTTGCATCTCGGGATCATGTGGAGGTCCATGATTTCAATCGATTTATTTGGGTTTCTAACCTTGGTTGGGTACAGTAAGGTTTACTTTTAATTTTGTTTGCTTGGTTATTCCTTGTGTTTTGGAACACTTGTTAGGTTCCCTTATTTTACAAGCATACTACAAATGTTCACACTATACATGTAGCCTAAAACGAGATCGTCTTGGGATAAGAGCAATATGTAATAGGGATTATTATAAATTTATATTTGTTTTGGTACGAGGGCGCGGTGGCTGAGTGGTGCAGCGCTTGACTTGCTAAACGGGTGTCCCGGGTTTGAATCCTGATGAGGACTATGATTTTTACTTTCGTGATTTTCAGGGCACCTCTGAGTCCACCCAGCTCTAATGGATAGCTGACTTTAGCTGGGGAAAAGTAAAGACAGTTGGTCGCTGTGCTGGCCACATGACACCCTCGTTAACATAGAATCATATGACCTTTACATCATTTGTCCCATAAATCACTAGAGGAGTTTTCTTTTTTTTTTACTTTACTTGAGTTTGTTCCAGACAAAAGCTGTTGTTGTTTTCAGATAGGGCGATGGAGGGGAACACCCTAGAGTTCCAAGTGTCTTTGTCTCGACTGTTAGGCTGAGTCTTAGGACAGTTACAAAGAGAAGAAAGACGTCTATTAGCTTGATAGAGCTCGTGCCAACATTGCATATCTACAAGCAATTATTACACGTACTTTGCTATTTATAGAAAGATCGAAACTCCATCTTTCGTGTGGGAAGTTTTCTTGTTTTTGTTTTTTTAGACCACTTGTTTTGTTTTTCTTTATCGAGTTTTTTTTGTTTGTTGAGTTTTTGGAGAGGCAGCGTGTTTATTGATTCCCGAGCATAAGGCATTACGAACTTGAAATCGCCAAGCCTTTTATTTCTTAGTGGAAATGTGTTTCATGGTGCAACTCCGATACAAGGGCCAGAACTCCGATAGAAGGACAACAACCGTGGCACAATGGCCTCTACTCTGATACAAGGGCCACCACTCTTATTCAAAGGCTAGTACTCGCTGATATGGCGACAATGGCTTTGCTACAAGGGCCAACAATTTGATACAAGAGCCTTCGATTTTGTCACCGATACCTTCGGGGTCAACAAGAATGTGCATATTATTCGTGTTCATGTTGTGTCAGTAAGTATTTGTCCTGCTTTATATTTTTCTTGTTGTATAATACAAGGCATGTAAAAACATATATATTGATCTAAATAATTAGGAATATAGTTTGATTTCTCCGGTTGTGTTTTATATTATTAATTCAGCATTGTTATTTAAACACGGCCATAAAGTCTTATATTTTTTTATAAATAACAGATGTTCCTCTAAGAAGATAACTAATTCCTACGCGTATCCATGCGTTACAGGCGTAGTTAGGGGAGGGGGGGGGGGGCAAGATGCACCGAGCGCCACCCGCAGAGAGGCGCCAAAACTAAATAAAAATTATTGTAGATATTTTAGTTACTTAATACATTCTAAGGTTATTTGTATTATATTATTAAATACTTTTTATGTATAACCATATATTTCTATTCATGGAAAAAATTAGGGGGGGGGGGCGCCAGTAAAGTTTCTTGCCCGGGCGCCTCTGATGTGTGAATCTAGATGTACATGTTAATTAGAGACTTAAACTCTGCAAAGTCATTGGTTTTTACTGTCTGATTCAGGCAACCCATTCCTTGCTCTAATGGCGCTAAGGGAGAAGGAGTTAACTTCTACCAAGTTGTCCTAGCACATGGAGTTAAAGATGTGCCTGTATCTTGATTTCGTTCTTAATATTTTAATTCTTTTTTGTATTCAAGATGATGACCAATGGTTTACTCTAGTGAAATGTAAATATTCATTTGTTATAAATCTCACAGTTTGTTCTAGTTTCTTTATGGTTTATTTTTAGCGGATCCCAACAAAGGACGCACAGTCTAATAAAGGTCTAACTAAGGTTAAATAACATTTTATTTTTGTATTCTAGTTTGATTGGCAGAAATTTCTTTACTAAAACCTAAAGCTATGTTGTTTTATTTTAGAATCTTGTCTGACGTCAATATAGGAAATCTAGGATAACATTACATTTATTTTAACACCTAGGTATTTGGGGTTTTTATAGTTTGTCACATGTTTTCTATAAATAAATAAGTACTTTTTTTAAATTTTTCTAGTATTGTAAATTCTCTTAATATTTCTATAACAATGTAAAAATACAGGCAATATACTATACTAAGTCAAGCAGGGCCGACCCTAATAATTGCGGGGCCCTGTATGAAACGGAATGCGCTGGGCCCAGTCTAGATAGAGATAAACATAAAGTCAAAATAAGGATTCTGTATTAGAAAATACATTCGTCTTTGCAATAAATTTTTATTAAGTGAAAGCTGGAAATCACCTTTTTTTTTATCGCGCGTAGGATTGGCACCCCGAAATAACAATTTGTCTATTTTTCAGGAAATTTTAATAATTTCAGGAAATTTTCAGGACTTTTTCGTATATTTTGCAATTTCATGAGATTTATAGGAGGCCATGGAAAATCAGGAAGCCCCAAAAACCCTGTTATTATATATAAGTTTTAATGGTTTAATTTAATAATTTAAACCTGGAATTAGCGCGAGGCCTATGAAAGCGAGAGGCCCTCCTTTTTCTGCATTGGTTCACGTACTTATATAAGTTTTCAATCTGTCTGTCTCTCTATCCTTTGGCTGTATGCCTCCTTTTCCCCAGCATTATTGATATTATATAATCCTTATTATGTACACATCTACAGCATCTAATCCCGCAACACCAGATGTATCCCAGTTGAGAAGGCTCAATTTGAGTCTCTATAACATAGTACTAAAACATTCTCTGCGTGTCCTGTTTACGACAGATTGGGATATTTCGAGTAACACATAAGGCGTGACATGTTCTCAATGAAGACAAATCTCACATATACATATTTTATCTTATAGATTACAGACGTTACGTCAAAAGACTAGATAATTGCTTGCTTATACATTTCATATGTCAATCTATCCATGCATGATAATCAGTGAATTAAACTCTGCTAAGTCGTTTGGCTTCCTGGCTGATTCAGGCAACCCATTTAATGCTCTAACGGTAGTATATATATATATATACTGCGGATTTTCCCTATAAATTAAACAATGTCAAGAACGCTGAATCGAAGTTAAACGTTGTCAATTATATTTTAATAGTTGAACTACAAATGAAAAAGGAGCCCAGAAATTTTATTCTGTAGTTAAAAAAAATGATAAAACTTAAAAAAACAACAAAAAACAACTTTTCAACCTTTCCCTAATTTGGTACTTCCGATAGAGTTCTGATCTACGTGAGTATCTCAACTAACAATGGAAAAACAAATATACATCACCATGGCAACGCAGAAACAAAAACATAAACAAACGAAACGAATAAAACAATAGAAAATTTCGTAAAGCTTTTACTTACTTTTGTTTAGTCTGAGTAATCACAGCGGTTTAGCAATCGAATCCATCGATTAGTAATCAAATTGGCCCAGTGACTCGATCCGAAGTGAAATAATCACACTGCTAAGTAGTTTTTCTAATGCACGCGATACTCTGGCGTGATGTTACCGTCAATTACACTGGCACGTCCAATTACCGAAAAAATACCGATTCAGATAAATCACACAAAACGACTTCTGTTGGCTAAGAAAAACAAAATGGTTTGATAATGGATTCTCTAAATCTCGGATAACTGTTGACTTACTCATTATTAAACGGCTTTTCGTAATTTATGTGAATTTCGCTGTGTTGAATCATCAATTTAAAATAAATGCTTTACTTTAATAATGCAATACAAGTTTAAACAAAACAACATAATAGAAAATAACCTTTACATTTTATGTATTGTTTTGTTGTTTTTTTTAAAAGATAAATCACTATAATCAATTTTTTTGTTTTTTAAATTCCTTTCGGATGCTACGATTAAAATCGATGTAACCGATTTTAAAATCTTTATTATGCAAATTATCAATCAACGTTTAAGAGAAGAACTATTTTTAGAAACCAAGTTTTTAACGGTCAGTTGAAAGAGTGCACACTAATCATACAAGAAAATACTCTCGATTGTAATTTTTTTAAATTTCACAAATGTGATATATTTTCTGATATTGACTATTATTCATTTGTTAATATAATTTTGCTAATTTTATTTCGTATTTTTTAAATTGACACCTAAAATATCATCGTTATTACTTAAAATTCAAATTGTATTTACATCAAATATATAAGAAACAATGTGTACATCAAGTACGTTTTGTACATTAAGTCAGTTTCGTCGCCCTAACCTAAACATCTGCTAGTGTACACCTAAACATCATACACAATATAATTCTGTTTTCACACATACACGAGTCCTCAAAGTTGCCCCTAATTGTCTGTGTATTCGGTCTTCTCTTAGAAACAGAACTTTGAACTATTCATCCTAACTTCCAACACTGACTGGCTGTGGAAGTCATCTCCGAAGCTAAAACTCAGCATGCTATCCTAAGGCGAGCGAATCGTCTGCTGCTCGTTTTGTCATTCAGACGAGCAGATCGGCGTCCAGCGCTTTGTAACCTGACTTTCTTCGCTTCGTTGGCGGCGAAATAAACATTAAGGCTTCGGTGCGACACACGGGCGGTGTGGGGCGAGCGGGGCGTTTGAACGAGCGCTACTCATCTGTTCAAGTTGCTCCAAGTTTTTATCCTGTCTCTCTTTCCCGACTCTCACTCTTATTTCGTCACTCGTTTTCTCTCCTTCTCTTATCTCCGGAGAAATATAAAGCTATCTTTTTTTTTTCGCTTTGTTCTTTACTGTATTTCAAAATTTGTTCTCTCTCTCTCTCTTTCCCCTTTATCCTTCACTTTAGCTATCTCCTGCTCACTCACTCACTCCTACTCACTCGACCAGGTCTCGCTCTTTTTTTTCGCTCTCACGCGCTTAGCTCGCGATAATAGCTCTGTGCTCTCCTACTAGGATTGCACGTGAATGAATGAGAGAGGAAGTAGATGAGTGAGAGAGTGATAGAGAGAGAGGGAGAGAGGGGCAGCTTCTGCGGGGGAAGTTGAGTAGTAGAATTTGTTATTGCGCAAGTGTTGATCTGTTGTGGAATAAGTCTCTCGTAGTGGTGACAGCGTACTCACCCTCGCGACCAGGCCAGCTTTAAGAGCATCGTGAGCAGCACACGTAAAGAAACCACACTTTGGAGGCCAGACTAGGTCTCAAAAATGTTTTTTCAAGGTATTTTTTTTTCCGAGTTTTCTAAAAATTGATATCTGAATGTGTCTCGAATGAACGACTCGTTTATCTTCCACGGGAAAGGTTGGGGGGGGGGGGGAGGAGATTTGCACAGTTTCTTCCTTTGACAGAACTCGCAAAAACTCAAAAACAATATGTCACTTTATATCAACACACACAAAATATAAATAATTTCAGTGCTTTTATCGTGTTTTCATTTCTTTGCATTCAATGGTTAAGACAGTTACTATGGCAACTGAGAGAACTGTAAGAAAAAATAATTCTTTTAATTAATTTTTTTTTTTTGGCATATGGTTTCGTTGATTTATTTATTGTTTCTTATTGCATTGATGGATTCGAAAGTTTATTACAGCCAGAGGCGTGTTCGTTATTGCAGATAAACCATAAGGCTACGTTCTCTACTTCCATCGGCGTAGCAATCAGGAGGTGAGAAGGATAGAGTTCAGAGAGCTAATAGTTCTGACTCCGTTCTTCAGTGTGCTACCAGTACATTTGACAGGACCTCGAACCATGAAAGCCTCAAGACCGTTTCTGATTCCTTGCCTTGGATGACGTCGGGTGAAATTGTGAATACGGGCCCCAACAATGGCCGAGACAGAAACAACGAATTAGACTTTGGCGCCGGCATAAGAGAGAACATGATGCTTGGCAACTGCTTCCAGACGATTGACAAGAACTGTATATGCGACGCCCTGCGGGGACAGTGCCCATGCCAAGAAACCCAGCTACAAGGTCTGAACTTAACAGACATTTGTACTTATGCCTACATCAGTGAGAGTGACTTGAACGATGGTGAATTAATTCTTGCAGAACCTGACGCAGTGATGGATGAACATTTGCTTATGGAACATTACAGGGGGGCTTCATGGGCATATCTTACAGATGGGGCTGAGAAAGACTACGTGTTTGAAACCATGGCTACCTGTGGGCCTACAACTGTGTCACGAGACGTCCATGGAAAACGTCCGCTGACTTGGCGTCTTAAAACAGCGGCCCTGGAAACTACAGTGATGGCCACAACCTCCATTTGTGTTAAGTGGCTGGCATCAGAGACTATCGTCATGAAGTCAAAGCAGCGACCACGACATCCTCTCAAGTGTAGACTGGCCAACTGGACGAAGAGGAAGCGACGGCCGCGGAATACTGTGCAGATGGCCTCGTGGGCAACAGGCTCCCTGCCGTCTGTGGCTCCCACCCATCTAAGCTAGAAGGTGCGCACTGAGATAAACTAGACTGGGAAGGATGTCAACATTAGAAGAGGAGAACGATTTCCGCCCAAGTAAAGAGTCATTATGGAGAGATTGTGCCTTAGATAGATGTTGTTTTGTGTACCTGTGATGTCGTGTGAATAAACGTCTATGTCTCGTTGAGTTGCCTCACTTAAGTTCTTACAATATATTATATATATATATATATATATATATATATATATATATATATATATATATATATATATATATATATATATATATATATGTTGTTACGACTTTGGAGTAGACTAAAGAAAGTTAACTCACCGATTGTCAGGTCTTCAATATCCTTCTGGTTGCAGAAGCACAATCCACTACGAACAGTCAATAATCCAAGTAATCGAAATAATTTCACAGTTCTCCTAATCAAATGTACATACAACTATCCACAAAAACCGATTTAAGAAAAACAATCCTCCGTTGAAAAAGTCCGCGATCATCACTCCAGTTACTTTACACATGAACACACTCGCTCAGGTCACTTTCGCCTCCAAACATAAACAAAATTCAAAAAGTTCTCACATGGGAAAAAATGTTCAGTCGGGGGCAACAAGTTTACAACAATATATATATATATATATATATATATATATATATATATATATATATATGAATACTGAAGGATTAGTTTCCCCTGTTGGTATCAAACAAAAAAATGAATTCCAGTAATTAACGCTTACTTTAAATAAAATTGATTCTTGTCTTGTCTACGCCAATGAGTAATTGTGCGAAGTTTCAACGTGGTCTGAGAATGGGTGTGGGAGTAATAACGTGTACACGCTTTTTACCAGACAGACAGACATACAGAAAGAGTTGTTAAAAGCTTTCTAAACAAATAAAAAAGAAGTAGGTTTAAGAAAAAAAAATGGTAAACAGGATAACAGAACGGAAGTCTTTACGCCACATTCAAAGGGAGGTAAGAATTCGACGTTTAGAGAAGCTTGTCAAGAGTTGATGGGCAGCAACAAAAGATTTTTAAAAGTACTTAATTATTTGACCTACTGGGGATTTTGATGTTAAAGTTAATTTGATTTATCTGCATTAAACTATATAAAGGACACGATTTAAAATACTACATCCTGTGTAAACAATTTAAAAAAATATTTTTTTTTCTATAAAATTTCAGCTCTTAAAAATAATTCAAAGCTCCATCGATGTAGATAAAATGCTCCCAAACTGTCTTATGTCATGGTGCTAACATTTCACTTCGATAAAGTACAAACGCCACTAATGCTCTACTATGGTAGCCTAACAATGGCATTGTCAAATATTGCTAACTATAATGGAAAGCTATAACTTCAGATAATGACAGCAGTGGTCAGGGTGTTAAACGATTTCACATTTCCGACATAGGCCACATATAGACGCTTTCCATGCTTAAATCGTCCGCAGCCTTTGATACGCTAGACCAGGGGTCTCAAACTCATATCAGCATGTGGGCCGCAGTGGGAAGTAACAACCAGTCAGCGGGCCACACCACGAAAAGAGAATGCTTTTCCATTAAATTTTACGAACACTGCAGTTAAATGCTAAAATAAAGTTTTTATAATTATTAATTACATTTAGTGTAGTTTATAACATGCACAGGCAGTTTAGTTTACTAAAATATGTTGACATTGTGTCTGTCACTAATAAAAAAAAGCAGAAACTGTATTCCCCCCCTCCCCCCCCCCCCAAAAAAAAACACCAAAAAAAAAACAACTATAATTACTAGGCCAACTGCAGTTAGCTCGTCACTCATGTTTCTGTCCACTCAGCTGAGAACATTTGGCAGAGACCAGACCATCGACGTTAGGCCTGAAGTCGCGTGTAGTGGCAAGCCGCAAGGTTGCTCTCAGATGCTCACCAGTCAGTCTTGATCGTAATGCTGTTTTGTTGATCTTCAATGTGGAGAAAACCTGTTGGCAAACGTACGTACTCCCAAACATCGCTAGAATTCTAGCAGCTGCGCAGAATTTAATTTCGGAAACTTCTCTCTGGGAAGAAACTGGTAGAAATCTGGAACGCTAAAATCAGCGTATTTTTGCTTCAGAACAGTGTCACACTGCAGGTCCAGTAGATCCATCTGGACTTCCTCTGGAACGTTTTTCACGTCCACTGCAATACAGCAACTCTCCGTATTCCGTTTCTAAATCAGCTAGAAATGACACAAACTGTCTGTGGTTGAGACCCCGTGCACGTATGAAGTTCAACGTTTTCACGACAACTTCCATCACGTTCTTTATTTGTAGACTTTTGCCAATGAGTGCTTCTTGGTGCAGAATGCAATGTATGGCTGCAAAAGGTCCCGCCAAGCTGAGCTGATTCCGTTTCTCTACAATTAATCCAACAACACCAACCTTCTCTGAACACATTGCTGGTGCACCATCCGTAGCCATTGAAACAAGTTTTTTTCCCACGGTAGCCCACACCTGTCAATACAAGCTTCCAGTTCTTGAAACACGTCGAGTCCATTTGTCGTTCTTTTCATGGGTAGTAAGTCCAATAGCTCTTCAACAATGTTCAAGTTTTCGTCGACCCCACGAATGAATACAGCACAGTATGCTGGTGTCTGTTACACCAGTAGACTCGTCCAGTTCAATGGGATTTAAACATTTGTCGCTGACTCGCTAGCGGCCAGCGGTTAGAATCAGGCCACCGTTCACCCAGCTTCTTCTGAAAGCCTAAGCGATCGGTGGGCGACAGTGACACCTCATTTACTGATTTGTGGAGTTGTAAATCATTTCACGGCTTATATGTGGTCATTGTAAATTTTATCTTATTTTTTGAATTTGCGGAAGTGGCCGCGGGCCACACAAAAAAGTTTCGTGGGCCACTTGTGGCCCGCGGGCCACGTGTTTGAGACTCCTGAGCTAGACCATGAAATTATGATGGCCAGATTCTCTCGCAGTTTAGGTATAACAGTGGATTGGATCCTACCTGACTGAACGCACCCAAAGTGTCAACAGGTTACTCTTGAAGTACGGAGTACCCCATGGATCAGTTCTAGGCCCAGTACTGTACACTATGTATACATACTCTATCTTTCGACCCACACATAAGTCAGCTCTGCAAGGTTCTTTATCTGCAGCTGATCCGACCATACTTAACAACGGAGTCAACAAAACCGCTAGCTGTGGCATTCATACTCTCCCGCCTTGACTACTGCAACGCCGTGCTAATTTGTATACCCGATGACAAAATAGCCAAGCTGCAACGTATACAGAACAACGCCGCACGATTAGTCCTTAGAAAAACAAGACAAGATTCTGCTACTACGCTCTTGCGCACGCTCCATTGGCTTTCTGTGAAAGTGAGAATCAACTACAAGGTGGCCACACTTTGTCACCAGTGTATCTACAACAAAGAAATGCCCTTGTACCTTAGAGATTTGATCACTCCATAGGTCCCTCTGAGAACCCTGCGCTCAATTGACGTTTTTGGTGGTGCCACGTTTCTCCCCCAAAAACTACGGTCTGCGGGCTTTTTCAGTGCACAAACCAAAGGTTTGGAACTCACTGCCCATTGATCTCAGACAGACAACATGTTACACTACTTTCAAGAATAACATCAAGACCTAATTGTTTAAAACTTTTTTTAGATTAGTTTGTCATTTTAGCTGTCGTGTTTGAGTTTGTAATGTTATTGCACCGCCTTGAGCCTACATTTTGTTTGTTAACAGCGCTCTATAAATACAATTATTATTATTATTATTATTATTATTATAACCAGTGTCAAAATGTGACAAACGAAGAGTAACAAACGGAATGGACCAAGGCTATAGTGTATGGATCAGTGCCAGATATTGAAGGATAAAAACCAACATATTTGCGAACGTAACAATGGGATGACAAGCGAAAAGGGTGGACCAATGTTACTGACGGCTGATGGGTGTGAAGTGGTCCATTGACGCGTGCGCGGTTCACCAGACTAGAGAGACAGGAGAAGGAGAGATTCTCAATAAACTTGCAATTTGGTTCTCTCTGTTTTCTCTGTGTACTCACGTTCTTTTCACTCTTCTCCACTTCTCTCCTTACATGTTTCTCTCTCCAGCCCTGTGTCTCCTCACCTCTCTATCTGCCTCACCGCCCTCACTCGTTCTCCCTCTCCCACTCCCAACTATTACAACTCTTTCTCTCTACACTTGTACCTCTCTCTGTCTCTTTTTCTCTATTCTCTATTCACGCCTTTCTTTATCTCTACAAACCTCATTGTCTCTTTCCTCACAATTTCACTTGATCTTTATCTTTCTTTCTCTCTTTCTTTCTCTCTCTTTCTCTTTCTCTTTCATTCTCTCTCACTTTCGTTTTCTCTCTTTCTCTCTCTCTCTCTCTCTTTCTCTCTTTTCTATATTCTATTTTCCATCAGTTAAATAATTTTTTTTTTAAATCTCACCTCAAACAATTTTCTACTAGATTAAAAAAAAAAGTGTCATAAAACAAGCAAATCATTGGCCGGTCAATTAGCTGAGATTGCTCTCTCTCTCTCTCTCTGTCTCTGTCTCTCTCTTTTTTCTCCTTTAGAAGTGTCCACGGTCGTCTCTTGTTTGTCGTTCAGAAGAAAACTTCTATGGACACCGGTGCAATGGGATTTAAAAAAAACAAACCCACACGGTATGTTGACATTCGATAGACCACGTGATCAAAGACCTGTCCAATCAGAGACATACCATGTGACTTTTCTGTTGTATATCGTCTTACGGATAAAAGATCGATATGTTATATTTTTATTTTATCAATTTTTAAAAATAGATGCCCTTTAACGTTACCTATCCCTTAGTCTGCTGGACCGTTGGGGCACCGCGCAAGATTCGTCTACCGTCGTCCTCAGTTCCTCTCTGTCCTTAACCTTAGTTAGAACCTCATTCAATGGCATTGCATGTTTTTTTAAATATAAAATAGATAATGATACTTAAATTTTAAGAAAAAAAACCCAGCATATTTAGCTTATCTAAGGAGAAGAACTCTATATTTACAACTTGTAGCTCAATAATTTTTTTTTTCCTTTTTCGATATCAAACAAAATGATTAAATGTGAATAGATAGAAAGAAGGAAGTTGACATGGGCGTAGCAGGGGAGGGGGTTCTTGGGGTTCAACCCCCCCCCCCCCCCGAAATGAAATCCCCCCCCGGGATTAGGGGTTTAAAACCCCTACCTGGGTTTTTTTTAGTTTAAAACTTCCTACCAGGGAGTTTTTAGCTTAAAATCCCCTACCAGGGGAGTTTGAGTTCAAAACCCCTATCAAAGGGTTTTGAGTTTAAAACTTCCTACCAGCGGGTTTTGAGATTAAAACCCCCTACCAGGGTTTTTATCAGTTAAATCCCTATCTTCAAAAAACAAAACAAAACAAAAAAAAATCAAACGACTATCCCCAGATTTCAAGAGCACAGTTCAGGAAGATTTTGTTTTTATAACCCCCTATTTAATTTAAAAAAAGCAAATTACACAGTCGAAATTCTATGAGCGTAGCCTAAGGGTTTTGAGTTGAAAACTCCCCCCTCCTCCTCAGTAGGGTTTGAAGCTAAAAAAAATACCTCTCCAATATAAAAAAAGTTGAGTTTAAACCCCTCTTTCAGCGGGGTTTGGTGCTAAAAAAATATGTCTTTAATATAAAAAAAGCAAATTACACACAAAAATTATTTGAGCGTAGGCAAGCCAATTGGGATTTTGAGTTTAAACCCCTCTCCTACAGTTTGCTTTTCTTAAAAGTTTAAAACCCCTCCAGACGGTTTTGAGTTTTTTAAAAATTTTATAGCACACCACAGTTACCAAATACTATTACCGGATAAAAAAAATCCCCCCAAAACGCCCACGAAAAAAATCCTGGCTACGCCCATGGAAGTTGATATAAGCTTTGTAATGAAATAGTAATGAATGAGGGTTTTGTTGACTTGTAGCACCAAACTTTTGGTAGACAACTATACCACAATGTAGGTGTATTACATTTTAAACTTTAAAACTTGAATAATTTCTTAATGAACAAAACTAAATAGAGCTTTTATAATGATATAGACGAAATTAAGTTGATATGGAGATAACACATAAATATATTAGACTTTAGTAGTAATAATATTTTTAAAGAAAATCTAACTCACTACAAAAACACAACCTTTCAGTCTCATGCTATAAACTCGTTTGTCGTAAGACCAAGTGACGACAATGCCGCCTATCTTACACCATTCACACCCAATCGCTTATCTCTTACCACCGTCACCATAGAAACGTGTACACACACACACACACAGAGGGTGGGGGGAATCAGACACAGACATCTTTTTATGTGTATCCGGTAAAAAAAAATGACTGAAGCATAGTGGAGTGCGGTGGCCGAGTATTAAAGCGCTTGACTTCGGGGGGGGGGTTCGAATCTTGGTGAACACTGGGATATTTAATTTGACGAATTTTAGGGTGCCAATGAATCCATCTAATTCTAATGGTTACCTGATTTTCGATGGAAAAAGTAAATGGGGGTGGTCTTTGTGCTGGCCACATGACATCATCTTCCCTATACACATATATATATCTCAGTCATTTGAATGAACCATATATCTTTTGTTCATGTTTCAGCACTCTCTAATATTGAACTACTTAACGCTCTTGTAGTACAAAGAGGGCTCTGAAAGAGAAAAAGCCGATCTGAGTTTTGTGTGGTCTGTCTGTTCAACCGTCCGTCTGTAACACTCAGATGTAAAAAAAAAAAAAAGGTTATTGAAAAGGTATTATGACTTTAGTTACATTTACTTTTATTGCCAAAAGGTCTACAAGTTTAATTATTGATAATACGTTTTTAGTTTGTTTTCCAGTTAAATGATTCTTTGATGGTTTAGTACTTATGCAATGAAAACAAGAACATGGCTTGAATATTCCTTTTCCGTTGGCGGATTCTGCGGGGGCTGCCTTTGAGTTTCTGTGATAACACTAACTCTCTTTGTAATATAGTTATTATTTCATTGTATCCGTGATCTTTCGCTATGGCAATCTCGACAGTTTATAATTGATTTATTGTAAAATTTCTTCGATTTTTCTCTTTTTATTGTCTTATTTTTGTTAATAAGGTCTCATTATATCGCTACTACATTTCTTGAAATCTCTTTCTCTTCTTTTTCTTTCTTAATGCGTGGATTATTAAGAAAACAAAGTAGATTACTCTGACCTAGGGTACAGTATCAAATTCCCAAGTAATGAAACTTTGTGATAGAAAATTACTGTTTGAATTCTAGGCTTTATTGACCGTTCTATTTCACAAGTTGCCCGGAATGGAACAGTTCTTTGACCTGGCTAAATGGGTCGGAGGGTCAGAACGAGATCAGTTTCTCGCTTCCGGTTGCTTTCGATCTTAATTAATTGTTCTTTTTTTCCCCCTGAACGTTGATGCTGTAGAGTGGCCCTGAGTCTTTAAACAATAAAATGTTCTGTGCTACAAAATGTGTAGGAATTAGAAGATTTTGAAGCTTGACATTGTGTAGAGGAGAATTGGAGAAGAGAGGAAATAATGTGTGTGTGAGAGAAAGAGAGACAGCGAGAGAAAAAATAATGATTGTGGTGGATGTACTAAAAGAAAGCGAGAGAAAGAGGACTGTGCAAATCACATTGTTTTGTATGTTTATATATGTAGTCTATATTCTATTACTTTGTTTAGACATGAATGTAAACTTGAACTGAACTAACCCTGTATTATTTTGTTGGTTTTGCTCTTCTGAATATTTGTTATGCAAAATAATTTTGAAGACCCAAGTTTACCAGAGTGAGTTAAAAAAAGAAAGACATGTAGTGAAGTGCGAATGTTTGGTCACTACACTGGATGCTAGAGATGACCATCCACGTTGATTTTTAAAAATCTCATGATGGAAGATTGTAGTCAGCAGGTGGCTTTAGATACACATGTCAACTATCGATCACAATTTTTAAATAATTTAACATGTAACCTTTTTTTCTTTGCATTGACCTTTCCGGAAGTCGGGGAAATCCGGAGCTGTTGAGGAAGTGACAGCTGCTCATGTCTGTAGTGCGTTGAAACGTGATTTTGTAGACAATTTATTGTTAGGGCATCTGGGTATGGCATCAGATCAAGTACAGATCACAGTGTAGTGATTTCTTTACATACAGATGCATGTGTATAGATCTAACTCTCGTCTGCTTCTTCTTGCTTCCGTTTTAGCGCCATTTACTGAACGGTCTCGTGGTTAGTTGACATGTTATTACAATAGAATATTTAATTTAAAACAGTATATATTTACTAGTCAATTATAAAAGTCTGTAATATAAATCAGCAACAACTAAAAGTCTGTAAATCAGCAATCACTAAAAGTCTGTAAATCAGCAATAACTAAAAGTCTGTAAATCAGCAATAACTAAAAGTCTGTAATATAAATCAGCAATCACTAAAAGTCTGTAAATCAGCAATAACTAAAAGTCTGTAAATCAGCAAAAACTAAATGTCTGTAAATCAGCAATCACTAAAAGTCTGTGAATAAGCCATAACTAAAAATCTGCGTCGTCAACAAGTCAACGAAAACTAAAAGTCTACAAGTCAACATAAACTGAAAGTTTACAAGTCAACATAAACTGAAAGTCTACAAGTCAACATAAACTGAAAGTCTACAAGTCAACATAAACTGAAAGTCTACAAGTCAACATAAACTGAAAGTCTACAATTCAATCTAAACTAAAAGTCTACAAGTCAACATAAACTGAAAGTCTACAAGTCAACATAAACTAAAAGTTTACAAGTCAACATAAACTGAAAGTCTACAAGTCAACATAAACTAAAAGTCCACAATTCAACATAAACTAAAAGTCTAAAAGTCAACATAAATTAAAAGTCTTCAAGTCAACATAAACTGAAAGTCTACAATTCAACCTAAACTAAAAGTCTAAAAGTCAACATAAATTAAAAGTCTACAAGTCAATATAAACTAAAAGTCTACAAGTCAACTAAACTAAAAGTCTACAAGTCAACAGAAACTAAAAGTCTACAAGTCAACAGAAACTAACAGTCAATGAACTGCATGATAGTATGTTTATCTACTAAAAACAAATTATTTCTTTTTTTCCATTGGAGAAATTTGATTGACTTTGTCTGTCTGATGCCTTTTCTTTAGTTCTTTATGTTCACTTTAGGTTTCGAGTATTGTCTTTATGGCTCTCTCAGTAGCTCATACATTTTTTTTTCAGAGCGTATTCCACTATTCGAGATGATCAGTAATCAAGAACAAAATACAATTGGTATGGCTAAAAACAGAACAAGCCATTATAATCACAAATCTTTACATAACTAAAGTTGGTCAAAGAATAATAATGATTGCAATTAGTTGATGACGAATCACGATTGTCCGTCTTTTTTTTTTGTTTGTTTCTAGAAGAATAGTTTTAGTTTATTTTTATAATTTTTTTTTTACCAACGTGAACTTTATCGAATGACTCTTTTTAAAAAAAAATATAATAATATGAAACTAACAATAAGAATCATATGTTGTTTTTTTTGGTTTGGTTGAGAACGGAAACGTCGTAGACTGGACATTGTTCGGACCGAATGTGTTTATGCTTGATGTTCTTGACTTGATAAGACATAATGACTTGACAATTATTACTTATCCTATCTTATCTTATCTTATCTTATCTTATCTTATCTTATCTTATATAATACAGACGTTACTTCAATAAATAGATGATTACGTCCTACGCGTCATGCATTTAGTCATGCATATTAATCAATGACTTAAATTCTGCCAGGTCACTGGTTTTTCTGGTTAGTTCAGGCAACCCATTCCATGCTCTAATGGCACTAGGGAAGAAGGAGCTCTTTGCACAAATTTCAACATAAGTACGAGTATACATTTAAGGGTCAATCGAATAAGATAATAAAGATACACTTGATAAGACTTGTGAAGACTTCAACAATGTTTTTTTTTACATAATGGGATAATCGACATGTCTTTTGAATTCGTCGATATTTCCCAACAGTCAATTCACGAAGTTTCTTTGCCCAAAGTCTGAACATATTCTCTGTGTCTGAACCTATTCTCTCTGTCTGAACATATTCTCTCTGTCTGAACCTATTCTCTCTGTCTGAACCTATTCTCTCTGTCTGAACCTATTCTCTCTGTCTGAACATATTCTCTCTGTCTGAACCTATTCTCTCTGTCTGAACCTATTCTCTCTGTCTGAACCTATTCTCTCTGTCTGAACCTATTCTCTCTGTCTGAACCTATTCTCTCTGTCTGAACCTATTCTCTCTATCTGAATCCATTCTCTCTGTCTGCTAGTATTCTGTAATTTATCTGTCTGGTTAGGTCACTACTTAATGCTGTCACTAAATACAATGCACAATATTTATTTACAAATAGATGTACTGTATTTTATTTACTTAGTCAAAGTGTGACCAGGTTAAATCATCCATCAGACATAAACAACATTCAATCCAGACAACTTTTAAAGGTCCTGGTTTGGTTCAGCAGGTTACATACTCGACATTGGACCTTCTTTTTTTTTCAATTTATATTTATGTCTCTTTCTTAACTTACCCCCCCCCCCCCTTTTCCTTCCTTCCATGTCATTTTTCTTTCTCTCTATCTGTCTTTCTTTTTAAAAGAGAGAAACGCATACACAAACAGAGAGAGAGAGAGGGACAGAGACTGAGAGAGAGAGAGAGAGTTACAGAGATAAAAGATAAAAATGCATAAGACCCTAACTAGTTTTATTGATTGCTGGCAATGACTAACAGTTTCTGTCTATTTGCTATTTGAAAAAAAGAGAAAAAAAAACTTGAGGTGACCTGGCCTCACATAAACTAATCTTCAAGTCATCACCAATCAGTAACTTTCAGAAGCAGGAGAAGTGAGACATAAAAAACTGTATATATCAAATCATCTTGAAACGTTGAGGAATGTTTTTTTCTCTTTTCTTTCATTTCTTAAATCTGTTTTCCAATCAAACTGAATTTCTTCCATCGCTTGGTCTCTAGCCTCTCCACAAGTGTGTACTCTTATCTGTATCACACGAGAAAATTAGTGACTTTGGATGCATTTTAGTCATCTATTTAGTGACTACGGATGTCTACACCACAGCAAGGATAAAAATATTAAAAAAATGACATGTAATGAATGAGAGTGCTCACTTACAGATATAGGTACTGAGAAGTAAAATACAAATTATTCTTTACAAAAATTGGTAGAAAAATAAATACAGGATAAATGCATGATGAAGGAATGAAGATAAAATAATATGCGAATGATAAATGAATGAATGATAGTTAAAAAATGAATGATTATTGATCAATAAATGAATGATAGAAGAATGGGAAATAATTAATAATAGTACACAAATAACGAAAACACAAAAAGTTGTTTTCTTTCAGAAGTCCAGTGTAAGAACGTTTCTTCAGATGTTGGGCAGTATCATGAAGTCATTAAGATTTTTGAACAAAGTTAGCCGCCATTAGCACGTAAAACACACGCAACCACCTTTCTCGCCGTATCAGCAATTTTAATCTCTAGACCAGTGGTTCCCAAACTGTTCCGCGAAACCCTTGTGTTCCGCGAGGCCTGAATATGCGTTCCACGAATTACTGGACCAGTTCACTAGTAGGCCAGCATGTGAATAAAATAAGCAAAAAGTGTCCCGCTAAATACTTGGAATGTGTGAAGTGTTCCGTTAAACAAAATTATTTTATTAATTTTGTGATTTTTCTAATTTTTTTAAATTTTAATTTTGTTAAGGACAATGAATAATTGTGCAAAGTTTCAACTTGATCCGAGAATGGGAAGTGGGAAAAATAACGTGTACAAGATTTGTACCAGACGGACAGACAGACAGACAAAGTGAGTTGAGATATGCTTTATAAAGTACAGAATTCTCTTTTCAACACTCATACACTGACACGCGTTATCAGCACATTATGATGCAGCTACGAGCCAACAATACCTCTGCCCAACAATACCTCTGCCAAGCAATACCTCTGCCCAACAATACCTCTGCCCAACAATACCTCTGCCCAACAATACCTCTGCCAAGAAATATCTCTGCCCAACAATACCTCTGCCAAACAATACCTCTGCCAAACAATACCTCTGCCCAACAATACCTCTGCTCAACAATACCTCTGCCAAGAAATATCCCTGCCCAACAATACCTCTGCCCAACAATGCCTCTGCCCAACAATACCTCTGCCCAATATACCTCTGCCAAGCAATACCTCTGCCCAAAAATACATTATCCCAGCAATAATTCTGCAAACCAATACCTTTCCCACAAATACTTCTGCCCAGCAGTACCTCTGCCCAACAATACCTCTGCCAAGCAATACCTCTGCCCAACAATACCTCAGCCCAGCAATAATTCTGCTTACCATTACCTTTCCCACAAATACTTCTGCCCACCAATACCTCTGCCCACAGTACATAATTTGAGTAAAAAAACATCACTTATCGTGCAATTTTATAAATTACAGACGATCTTTCTAAAGAGAAGGTAATTTGGTCACGTCTGCGGCAAACACTTGAAATTTTCTCTGTCTATGTTTTGAACACTTGATGCGTAAAGTCTGGGGATTTATATTTTTATTCAGCTGAGTTTTTTTTTATCGCCCATTCTTTTTTTCTCGTTTTCTTCAGACGGAGCCATCCCAAAAAGTTCAAGGATTCTTGATCGACGTAGTAATTTTGTTGATTTTTTTTACTGGGAGAGCTCTTGTGCAAGATGAAGGATGTGCCGATGATTGAATTCTTTGTTCTGCTCCTTACAAAATAATAGACTGATGACATCACATGCCACATCACAGACCACATCATAGATTACATCACAGACTACTTACAGACCATATATCACAGACCACATCACAGACCATATATCACAGACCATATATCACAGATCATATATCACAGACCATATATCATAGACCAAATCACAGACCATATATCACAGACCATATCACAGATCACATCACAGACCACATCATAGATTACATCACAGACCACTCACAGACCATATATCACTGACCGCATCACAGACCACATCATAGATTACATCACAGACCACTCACAGACCATATATCACAGACCATATATCACAGACCACATCACAGATCATATCACATATCATATCACAGACCATATATCACAGACGACATCAAAGACCATTATCACAGACGACATAAAGGCACGCACAAGCGCACACTGACACAGACATGACGACGTCACACAATCGACTCTACTTGAATGTACATGTTACTCTCCGCAAATAGATTTGAAAATATTTCTAATACATAATCACTTATAGCTAATACATTTGAAGGAATCTGTAAAAGAGATTCATAAACAAATGTACAAACAATTATCTTCTAAATCAAGAGCTCAATTTTCCTTATCGGTAACCTTCACACTAAATGTTAATAATCGACATATGGAAAATCAGTGCGTGTTTCTGATGTAACCATGAGAAAAGAAGGGGAGCAGATAGTTAGGCCAGTCTGACGTCATTAAAGATTATAAATACTGGTAGGACACTTCTGAAGGAAAAATATAAGAGAGACACCTTTAGGCAGAAGGAAGTGTCATTTTAGTGGCTTGCGTCTACACTTGATATAACTAGTACATGTATTTATATATTATCTATGTCTATCTCAACGTTAAAAGCTGTGTATATTTATATTTAAAAAAATCTATACTATGATTGTGTTTTTTAAATCAAAATCAATCAAAAGAATGTTCAAGTTTATTGGATGTAAAACATTACCAAGTTAATACCCTACGTACATTGGGTTCGTTTATTGTATTGCAACTACAAACCAACGACCGAACATCAACAGACAGTAAATCTTTATTCTTTCTTTACACTTAGTGTTTTGAAATGCCGAATACGGTGTTCAATCCATAAAATAGAGAGAGAGAGAGAGAAAGAAGACAAACCAATATGAAGAAATATATGGGAAAGATATAATGGAATAAAAATGAAGGCAATAATTTTTACCTCATAAGCTTATATTTGGTGGTGGGGGTGGCTGAGTTAGACAGCCCTTGGCTTCCGAAACTAGGACTCTCGGGTTCCAATCTCGCTGAAGTCTTGGATTATGATTTACGGGATTTTTAGATTTTTAGGACGCCCCTGACTTTAGTGGTGGGAAGGGGGGGGGGGTAAAAACAGTAGGTCGTTATGCTAAACACATGATATCCTCGTTAGCAGTCAGCCAAAGAATCAGATGACCTTTACATCATCTACCCTGTAGGTCAGTGGTTTTTAAAATCAGATGACCTTTACATCATCTACCATGTAGGTCAGTGGTTTTTAAAATCAGATGACCTTTACATCATCTACCCTGTAGGTCAGTGGTTTTTAAAATCAGATGACCTTTACATCATCTACCCTGTAGGTCAGTGGTTTTTAAAATCAGATGACTTTTACATCATCTACACTGTAGATCAGTGGTGTTTAAACTATGGTCCGCTGACACACATGGATCCGCTAGACAACCGTATGGGGGTCTACAGAAAGATAAATACTGTATACAATAATTTCTTCACTAAAAGCCATTTTATACGATCTGATAATTATTATATTATTCAACTCGCCCCAAACTATCGTTGAATAACACGAAAGTATTCAATGACGACCTATATAAAAAATTTGAAAACATCCCACATAGCGATGTCCTCGGATGACTATTGAACGCTTTTTCGTAGTGATAACCGTTTGATTGTCGTCTGAGCTGAGCCGAAGGCTCTTCGAGCTCAAAGTTTGAAAAGAAAAAAACCTGTTAGGTCGTCCAGCCGTAACAGTAAAAAAAGAAAAACAAACCTGTGGGAACACAGTTCTGTTTGAGAGCGACCCGAGTCAATGCCTATATAAAGCATTGCTGTATCCAATGTCTTCGGCCTCCGACACATGGCCGAAGGCCTAGGAGCACTGGGAGCCTCCGTCATCTTCCTTCTTTGTACCAAGCTAACCGTGGGGGAACCGCCATTTATGGAACGGTCCTTTGAGGAACGGCGCATGGATGTGTGACAATTTTGTGAGGACTTTTTTACAACCCCGCCCGTGTAAGGGGTGGACTCTCGTCTACCCATGGGCATCCCCACGGGAGTTATGTTTTGCCATTCGTTTTGCCTAGCTATCTCCTCAAATAGCCGTTTCCACCCGGATGCCACGATGAGGCAGAACAGCGAACCCGGGCGTAGTGATAACCTCAGACCCCAATAATACATGAATCCATACTAATGCAGGATCTCAGCTTATTGAAACATACACAAACGAGGAACGTAAACCAAAGTTTGACAAAGAAAACCACAGTTTTTTTTGGTTACAGAAAAAGATTCCCATTTTCATTGTGATTCATTCTACAGAAGTTGTTAGCTACTTTTCCATCTTCCTATTTAGTACAACGTGGATGGATTGCCGACATGAATCCCATCACAAATAAAAGAAATCGATCAGCAAGGTTTGAGCGTATAAAGGGATGCCGGGGCCAAAAACTTTGAAAACCTCTACTATAAATCGCATAGTCTAAAAGAGGTTCATTACCTTACTTTGAGCTTGTATTGGTATCTCTTGTTCCCAGATTTACTGATATATTGACCACTTTGAATATGACTTGGTCAATCTCTGGTTTCGTTGTTTTTTTTAAGCCTCAAGATGTATGAGGATAACCTTTTAGATAAATGCAAGTCCACGAAGAGACGGAGAGATGTCTATGATTGAGGATGACACTTCTGAGTTAGATATCAATCATCTCGAAATAAAGTCATTCCAAGCCTGACCTACTTAATCTAACTGTGTCATTGTCATGTAATGGCTACCAGAAACCCCAGAAAGCGACCATACACGCTAATTTCCGAATGACATCACTGTTAGCCCGAAAGTCGAATTTCACCTTGCTTTTTTGTTGATAGCGGTATCTTAGCAACCATCGCGAGCATTTTGTCTTTGAGAGTAATGTCAGTCTCGGCACGATTTTATTTGGGTACTTGTTAACCTTGAGTTTTATCGGCGCTGTCGCCACTTAGATGTAGGGCTTGGGGAAATTACCCAGATTCTATGTTATTCCAAACAGCCACGCAGAAGCTCATTAACCATTGGTGTTTTCTATGTATTTGTTTCATACTAACAAATATACGTTTGGGAGAAAATAGTGAGGATAAAAAACAAACATTCTTTCAAAATATATGTAAGTATTTGTGCTTAACACTATTAGGACGAAATTTGTTATAATCAACCCCAAAGGTTAAAATTGTAATAGATTTAAACGAATAAAAACACAATTTACTTTTTTTTATATAGAAATATTGAAATATATGCTAAATAATTATTTGCTGTGATATTAAAAAGCTACTGTGTACACCTTAAGAAATAAAATTTAAAAATAAAATGCAATCATCTGGGCAAATTCAGGAGTAGCCGAGAATAGTTTGAAAAAAGAAATTAAGAGATAGAAACAAAATTCTTTATATCATCGCAAGACAACCAGATTAAGAAAAAAAAATCCAGATTGACAAAAAAAACCCAGCTTAGGTCGAACTGTGTTTATATATACTTGAAGATATATACTAGAGATTAGAACTACACCGTCTAAAATTTTACCATTTCAGAGATAACCTTTGAACTAAATGCGCTTTACGATCGAAAACCACGAACACACCGACACACGACGTAGAAAGGCACACACACACACAACTAAACGTGCACACATACACTTACACGATACTACCTTTTTTTTGTTGTTAGAAATTCAAAGATGTTCCAAATTTGAGTTTCAAAAAAAGGAAAAAGATTTTTTTTAAAGTTTGAAGTGTGTTGAGGGTGAGCTGTCTTGATCTCAGACACAGAATTCAAATGGTTCCGACGATGTTATCAAGATTTTATTGACATCCTTTTATTTCTTGCTTTTGAAAATATTCGTGAGCTGGGAAGAGCAGGAGACGGCTCTTAGGTTTAGCCAGCTGATAAGATGTTGCATAGAAAATGAAGAGTTTGAGGACATATGCATTTGTCCTTTTAATGAAGACTCCTTGTTGTTTAATACCATGAGATTCAAACAAAATATTTGGTCAACCTACATGTGCATAATCTTATATGAAAGATTCTGTAAGATATTTCCTAGACAACATAATTCAGGATACTGTGTAGAAGTGAGGCAGAGAAGATCGACTATAGAAACTGATTTGGCTAGACTGTCTTTTGATCTGCCACTTTGGATACTTCTGAAAAGAGGCTAATCGGAAGCTTTTGTTGCTGGATGCATCAATGAGCATAAGTGACGAGGTTTAAAAAAAGGTCAAGGTATTCAGTGATTTCGGCGACGAAATTAAAGGAGGAAACATAAAAGACATCAAGTTTATTGCATGTGGGTAAAGATGTAAGACGATCACATGAAACATAAATATTGGTCTTGGTTATCAGGTCTTCTAGTCTACAGGGTTCACAGACGCCACCTTTGTCTTCACCTTCCTTCAGGACTCCCCATCTAGCAACTAAAACAGAGTCACAGCCCTTGCCTCTCTCTATATTCCAGTGGTCTCGAGACAGGCAGTCAAAAAAGACTAGCAGGAATACTTTCCACGCGCCAAAAATCAAGCCTTTCACAGTTTCCCAGACAACTTCTTGACCAACCAACCCACACAGAGAACCTACGCTGCTTCTCACCAGTTGGCCTGTCCACTGACAATGACCTCCCTTCCTGGACTCAACTGTCTCTCTTTTTACTCGTGTCTCTCATCAGCCTTAAGCAATGCGCTGGAGCATCCTTAGAAACGTCGGCAAAGAAGCCGACTTTGACATTATTATACTTTGTATAATACCTAACTCCTCAAAGAATGACCTCTGTCCGAAAACCAGTGAGTGCAGAAGGTATAGGTCAGTGATGTTCAACCTTGCTCGGTTTGAGAGTTATTTACATTTTCTAGTTTGAAACCGAGGGCGGATTCAACGCAGAAAAAGTCCAATTGTGTGTGTGTGTGTGTGTTTCCTAGGTGAAGAAGAAAGGGAGGAGAAGTCATGAGTGTTGTAGAATGATGCAAGATAAGCGGCTCTTTCATAATCTATGTTTAGAATGGCAGACGACTCCAGGAAGCCAGATTGTTTTTATCGTGTTATTGTTAAGAGCTAGATTTGTTGAAATATCAGTTTATTTCATCTGAAGTCGAATTTGTCTATATTGTGATAAAAATTATATTTAGTATTGTTCACAAAAGAAGTTTATTCAAGTTTTATAATTTAAAATCTAATACGCAGACATCGGATTAGTTGTCTACTAGCAATCTGGTGCTCTATGTCAACGACTATCAACACCATTACAACGAAACTAATCTTCATGGACTTTATTATTCAGTGTGGAAAGCTGGATGGGCCGATAGCGGACTGTAACTTTTGGCATCATTGTCACAGAAGTGTATGGAGACATTGAATAAGTGTCTCAGTCTACAGTCAGACACTTTGTAGCCAAATATTGTATCGGCCAGACGGTGAGGGTCTAAACAATTCTATTATTTTCAAAGTATTCCTACAACGGCTTCCATCAACTCTCTTCGCCTGTCGGATACACGTTTTTTATCGGATCAAGTTGAAACTTTGCACAATTATTCAACCAATAAATTAACCATTTAATGGCAATGTCTTCGATTCCAAAGATGAAAGATACATACAGTGTTTCGCTTGACTGCGCAAACTCAGTTGCAACCTGCATATTCTTTCGTAGCTCGTGCAGACAAAGCCGTTGTCCACCTGCGGTTTATTACATGTTCATTTCGTTTTTCTGCGCGCGTTACTTTTTTTTTTTTTATGTAATATAGGAGATATAAATCTTGATGTATTGTAATGGGTGTCAACTATAATGCGGTTCTTTCTCTTACATAATAAGAATCTGCTTGTTTTTTTAAATCTACGAATTGGAATTCTACTGAGAAGAAAAAAACAAAACAAAAGCAAAAAACACAAAAACCAGATGTAGCAAAACTTATTGAAAAATAGAACTTCTAGCTCGTAAAATTTAGTTAAACATTTCTGGTCCAAATTCCCTCTTATCTCATTATCCTGACATCCGTTGTTTTGGAAATCTTACACTATTTAGATTTAGAGACCTCATTATTTTAAGTGAGACATAAACACGACGCCTCGGTGAGTATATTGTACAGATTATTTATATCCCACCATATGGTCATGGCCAGCACCATAACATGCTTAATAGGACATAAATACAACGGAAATGGATTTGTGGGACGAATGCAGAAAACCCATACAGTGCCGAGTTGTTTTCAAACTCTTGCCAATAACAGCGAACTCATTAATTCTATTAATGTTCAGGTTAAATTGCCATTACTGTTTGATATCTGCTTTGCTCCGAGTCCGCACCCATGGGCCTTGTTGCACAGTTTGACACTTTTATATGTAGGCCTATTAACGTTTGAATAAATCGGCCGTAAAATGTCTGTCGTGGTGTTGCATAAAAAAAAAATTCATGTCGGCTGACCAGACACGGTGACACGCAACCGGCCTTTGTAGACCCAACACTGGTCTGGCCACTAGTACTTGTACACAAGATAATTAACTCAAGTCTTTTCTGTCCCTGAATACAAGGTACGGCGGTATTACTGTGTATAGCAGCTATTTTATGGGCTAATATAAATGCAGCTAAGTGAATCGTTTCTTGCAAATGCTTCATGACCTTTCAATTACGTGAACATTTGTAGAGAATTAGTCAATTATTTTTATTTGTGT
The DNA here is from genome assembly GCA_030265305.1 of Biomphalaria pfeifferi. Classification (NCBI taxonomy): domain Eukaryota; kingdom Metazoa; phylum Mollusca; class Gastropoda; family Planorbidae; genus Biomphalaria; species Biomphalaria pfeifferi. The sequence goes on along the minus strand of JASAOG010000059.1, from coordinate 1,776,600 downwards.
ATCGTCCTTAGCCCAGGCATAAAACGCCAATTCAAAGTGCACTAGAATTTGTTTTTACCGCAAGTTACGGTTAAAAGTGTACTTTTAAGAGAGACAGACAGAACGTTAGGCCAACGTAGACCTAGATTTAAACTGTAATATTTGACGTTTAAACAAGACTGTTCAAAGAAGTCTATTAAGGAGATCGTAATTAAATTATCAAATATAAATTGAATGTACGTATTTTCAACCAACAGTTTGCAGTAATTTAAACACTGTATCACTTACCTAGCCTATGATTTGTTCATGCTTTACTTATCCACTATATATCACCAGAAAATATAGACACATAATACGCTATCATAATAAAATTAATATTCATGTTTTACTAAAGTAACACTATGAAAAAAATTATAAAATTTAAAAGAATATAAAGTAGGGGCGATTACTCTTGCCTGATCTCCTCCTTCCCCCCCCCCCCCCCTCCAAACCGAAATTTTATGTAACAACCAAATGTGAAATTCTTCCCAAGGAATAGTGTACTACACATTTATTGTGTAATAAAAGTATTGTGCTGGACATAAATGTGTTATTCAATTCACTGTAAGGACTCAGGTGGTAAAACGTCAACTGAATAATGAGATTTGTAACTATACAAAGGAGACTTACATCAATCAAGAACTTTGAAAGCTTGGGAATTTATTAAATCATAAGTTTTTGACCCGAAATAATGCGGATATTGTAAATTTAACTGAAGAAGAATACCCTGGATATGAAAACATGAAATGTCTATACAATAGAGCTACGGTATCACAAAAGTAATTCAACCATAGTTTTTGAAACTCTTTCATTTGAAAGATTGAATTTGCTCGCGCATGACAATGATACCATTCGTCAAATTTCGCAGTCATATGAATATAGTTACAGGACTCGAAAATCGGCTTTGAAGTTAAGGGCTGATAACTGCTACATAAATACCCTCATGAAATTGAAAGAAAAAGAATACATTTTTTTCATGAACAGAAATGACTGTGGAGTCACATTTTCACTGATAACAATTTAAAAACAAAATTAAAGCACAAATCTATTGCACATTTGCACATTCTCCTCCAGTAATTTAGAAATGTAATCAGGTCATATCGGAATTGAAATTTAATTACATAATTCTACCCATTCCTTAGTGGCTAATTAGTATTTAAAGTATAATATAGAAAACATTTCAGACACATAAAACTGTATGAGTAATTTATGATTCTATAAGCTCACGTTGTTGATAACAAGTATAAACCCTAAAACTTAGACTTCAATTTGTTCTATCGACCTGTGCCAATTCTGTTGTAGTTTTTTTTTTCAAGTGTCTGAAATCTTTCAGCTGCAGGATGTGGGCGGGCTGCAAGTAATTTGGTCAATAGGCTCCTCTGATGCTTGATGTTAGCAGCAGATTGAGAGTTTCACGTCTGTAGTGTCATCCCTGAGACATGTGTCTGAGCGTGGGGGCTAAATAGTCTGAAGATTTCTCTGTCAGCATGGACAAAAACAACTAGGCTTACTGAACTGTTGATAAAGTGTTGTTTGTTTTTCACACCAGGGTCTCTCGCTGAGCAATGAACGCTAACGCTATATGCTAAAAGTAAAAAAAAAAAAAGTTTCCTTTTTAGGCGTTGCAATCAGATAATTCAAGTTCAAGGTTACAGATGTAATATCACGTTCACATAACCTTCAAGTTATGGCGACACATCAATAAGGTCAAGGCTAGACAACATTCAAGTTTATGGCTATACAACATTCAAGTTCAAGGTTACACAACATTAAGTTCAAGGTTACACGGCTTTAATATTAAGTTTACACAACTTTCAGCTTCCGCGAATGCTGAAACCTAAGTTGCAGGCATTACTCGATTTTTTTCCTCTAAAACTCATATGTATATTTTTTATTTCAAATCAGGAGATGTCGCGTGTGTTTGTCTGAAAGGTCTGAATTGACGGCTAATAGTATTTTAACTCTACTAGTGTATACGAATTTCTGAATTTGAAGATAAATATAATTGTTTTAAACATACTACGCACCCCCCCCCCCCTTTTTTTTCTTCCGATTCACATGGCTGCCTGGTCGTGCGGTTTGCGCGCTGGACTGTCGTTCGGATTTATCGACGGTCGAGGGTTTAAACCCTGCCCGCTCCCATCCCCCGTCGTCCTGCGGGAGGTTTGGACTAGGAAGTAAACTATCTTCAACTCTGTAGGAACATCCGAAACATGTAAAACAAACAAACATTTTAGAACACGTGTGTACTTTCACGTATTTATTTTAGTGACCACGTGTGGAATGGTCAGCAAGATGGCATGATTGTATTTTTGTCTTGCGAGGTCATGTTTGACAATCTCGTGCAGACACACACGCGGAATGTGCTGAAGAGAGACAACACAATGTGTTGAATGTTTGAGGAGTTATGGAACTTGTTGGATTGCTTGTGAGTACATTGGATTATTGTTCACGCTAATTCATTCAGGGGATTAGGAGCTTGGTTTATATCCTACTAAAATACTGGATTGTCATGTTTGTGTGGTTTGGTCAAGTGGCTACAGGATAGTTGTTGAGTTTATTAGAACCATAAGCGTAGCATAATGAATCATGGTGTATATTAAGTAAATCCTCTTTATTCGTCCAACTGTTGATTAGATCAGCCGCTTAGTGAGAACGATTTCTTATAGCACTACAACTAAATCTGTTTACCAGACCTAACAATAATCTCATATTTGAATCTCAGTGCCGTTATATCGCACTGAAACAAAATCACGAGACTGAATAAAAACAAAAAGTCACGTGTCTCGCGTGAGCTGAAAGATGGACGCTTTACACGCGTAGATCATTAGGAAGTGAATGTAAATGTATCCTTTGATAACAAACATCAGCGCCCTGACAACAAACATCATCGCCCTGACAACAAACATCGGCGCCCTGATAACAATCAAGCAAAATACAAACAAAAAATACTTTATAAAAAAACTAAGCTTATATTAAGTGCAGTTGTATCAATTGCTTTGGATCAGTCGTGTAATTAAATTTGTAATAGACTAACAATAACAAATCTGTACGACTAGAGATATCTTGACCAATGGACCTCATTCACCAATCGTAAACAAACAACATTTAGTCTCGTGATCTTATTGATAAAACAACGGAAAAAAACTGTCACGTGACAACCATTATGAATTAAACATGAGATCGTAAATTATATAGAAGAGATAGAGCACCACGTGCTAAATGTTGTTTGTTTACGATTGGTGAATGAGGTCCATTGTTTTTGTTTAGTGTAATTTCATTCTTTTAGCTTTCTCAATCTATGATCCTGTCACTTGCCTGGACCAGTTGGAAAGGGTTAGAGGCGAGACAGAAGGGGATATCTAGGTCGTCGTTTTTAAAATGTATTTAATTTTTTTTTTAAAGTGAGCGACCTAAATTTGAACTTCAGAGCTAAGGCCTCCTCAAACCAATACGGTAACCACTGGGCCGTGAAGTAAATTTTATAGTTATTTATAGATATTTACATTTCTCTACAAATAATAAAGGGGATTTATTCAACGTGAACCAGGAAAACAAGGAAAATTTCTTTCCCTTGTTCGAGACACATAGTTAATTAACTAATTGATTATTTATTTTTTTAAATTGATTCTTGTGTTGATGTGTTAAATGGAAAATTTCCGCTTCATCCCAGATTGGGTGTGGGAGAAATCGCGTGTACAAAGACAGACAGAGCCAGTTGATAGAAGCTTTTTTTAAACAAAAATACGACACTATCATTGCTTCAGATATTTCAGCGATGCACTCTGCATAAACATGGTACATAAGGAGCGATCAAGCTGAATGCCAGTAATTAAAATGAAACATAGCGTAGTTCCCCTTTTAGACCTTGTGGTCTATAGGCAGATAATGTGTTTTGTGTAAAGGTCATCTGTTTCTGAGGACTACGATTAACGAAGGTGTCATGTGGCCAGCACTACGACCAACCGCCTTTACTTTTTCCCAACTAATGTCAGTTACCCGAAAGATCCCAAAATAAAAAATCCCAGGATTCAAACCCGTGAGGTCCGGTCCGTAAGCCAAGCGCCTTCGAAACATAGCGTAACTTTTTAAAACTGGAGTGAAACAAAGTCAGCCCAATTGCTTTAGATTTTTGTGCTGATTAAGTACAATCCGCCAACAGGATACGTGAGGGTTATATCGGTTCAGACATCCACACGTTAACATAGAAATGACTGACACGTAATACTTTCTAGGCTTTGTTCTGCTATTAAATCTCTATCTTGAAAATCGCCTTTAAAATACAAGTAATTGGGTTGCATTAAGCTCATTACAAATAGTGGTTCACTTCTTTGTGCGACGCACAACACAACGCATAAGTGGTTCACGTCTCTGTGCGACGCACAAAACAATGCGTACGTGCTCACTAAAAACAGTGGTTCACGTCTTTGTGCGACGCACAACACAATAAATAAGTGGTTCACGTCTTTGTGCGACGCAAAAAAAAAATGCATACTGCTTTGTTTAGCTTAAACGCCTTTTACGTATGTCCATTTCGTACAATAATTCTTTTTTGTTAAACAAGCAATAGAGCGAAGAGATCTCTCTCGTTATTTGTTGGTTTATAACTTCTAGTATACAACTACAAATAAGTTGTTCTTGTCTTTGAAAGAATTGTTTGTATATATCGAAGTTTTCCCTTTAAAGTACTCACGCGTCCCCGACCCATCATCTGCTTTGCTCCAGTAATGAGCAAATGCCCAATCTTGGCAACTCTAGATTTTAACATTATTTGCACTCTTCATGAAGAATAAACACACCTTTCTGAAATGCTCTTGCAATTAGAATATTGATCCTTGGGCTCATGCGGTGTTCAATGATCTATTATGTCAATGATCTCTGTGTTTTTAACGGATTCGTCACCAGCCTTCATCTTTAATGGCCCATCGTGACAAAAATAAAATGTCAATTTATTCTCACGCATAGAAGCTTCTTTACGGTTCAGTAATTCGGTATTAAGACGGTTGCCACTACGACGCTGGGTCGATCTGATTGGACACCTCGCGGAATTAAACTAACGGCCACTTAGCAAATCCGTGTTTAGAGCCGTTGCGTGCAAGAACATTGGAGGAGACAACCTTGTTGACGACACAATTAGAACCTTTATTACCTCCCTTCCCTTTGCCTCGTTCCCAATGTTTTGTGTAAGGGCCATTTCCTAATGCGCATTTGGTTTATAACAACAAAGATTTATGGCCAAGTAGTCTACTTCTGAACCAGTGGGGTGGAGGTCTAGAGTTCTAATCCCAGTAAAAACTGTTGTCTTGTTTTAATTCTGGATTTTTCTTTCTTGGAAAAATGTTCCCAGAACAATGAAGCTGTCAACTGACATTAGTTTGGGAAAATAAAGACGAGTGGTCATTGTGCTGGCAATGTAATGTGTATGTCCACAGTTGGCCACCTTAACATTAATAGCATTAAATAGCTGGCACATAATTAGATAGGTCATGGTGATATTTTTTTTTTACATTTTCATTGGCATGATGAAATGTATGATGAAATCTGTAGTGAAACTTATAAAAAATGTACAATGAAAGAGTGTGCTTAAATGTATCTTTCTTTTGTCTTTTTTGTTTTTTGACACAACCGAAAGCTTGAAACTGAAAGAATATTCACGGTTATTGCTCCCTATGTATATAAACCCTCTCTAAAATTAGCTTTCACAATACACAGGACAGAACCATAATCTTCTGTTGGAAGGGTCTCTGTTTATTTTTAACTCCATTGGCTATTTTTACTTCTTTTGGAAAATTACAGTTGTTTCGCGAAATGTAAACAGGTTGTTTATTTTTATACAATTGAAATCAATTTGACCTTGATACCTATTATTATACCACAATAGCTGGGGGAACTAAAAAAAACAGTATTTCTTTCGTCAACATGGCAGTGTCCCATTTAAAACTTTTATTTTTTTACATTTATCTCTTTTTACAATACATGAGATAATTTGTTTAAAATAAAATCTCCTAAAGTTTAGTGCATCAAGCAAACCATCAAAAATTCTTAAAAAAAAAAACAACCAAAAAAACAAAGCTTATCTATGGAAATGAACTCCGCCATTACTATTATATGCCTAAATAGTGTAAGAGTTATTTCCCTGATTTAATTTTTTAAATACTTTTTATTGATTTAATGTTTCGTTAGGAACAATACATAATTGTGTAGTTTCAACTTTCTACGAGAATGTGTGGGAGAAATAACGTGTTCAATTATCTTGGAGGACTAAACCCTACATATTTAGTCGTACATGTGAATACCTAATGATTAGTTTTCCTTGTTAGTATCAAACAAAATAACAAATAACCAGTATTTAATTTACAAACAATTTTCTTTTATTCATTCCTGTCTTACCTATAATAATTGTGCAAAGTTTATTGAAAGCATACAAACTTTTTAAAAGAGAGACAGACAGATATATACACAGATAGACAGAGAGAGTTGATATAAGCTTTGTAAAAAAATATGTGCTCACAACAAAAAGAGGCAATAACTCGTGTGTCATGTTCGGGAGAACTTAACGTCCAATTGAACTTGACATTTGCTATGGGCATTTTTGTTTTCTGCTCCACTTCCTGGTCGTCTGATGACTGGCTTGTTGTCAAAATAGCAGAACCAAGGAGTATTGTTTGACATTGTTTCCTTAACCCAAACTGGACAATGTCATGATGTACCTTGCATTATAACAATTTTTGTAGATTACGTTTAGTGCTTTCTGTTTATTTAACTTAGGAATGACCTAACTGTAATGATCGTAGCAGGATACATGCAAGTATAATTAAACACTAAACCGGAGACCTGTGGCTGAGTGTTAAAGCGATTGGCTTCCGAAATGAGTTCGAATCCTGGCAAAAGCTGGCATTTTAAATTTCGGGATCTTTAAGGCACAATTAAGTCTACCGAGCTCTATTGGGTACCTACATTAATTGGGGAAAGTAAAGGTGGCTGGTCGTTGACCATCTGCCATAGAAACAGATGGCCTTTACATCATCTGCCCCAAAAGATCGAAAGATATGAAAGTGGAACTTTACTTTTCTGTTATGCACTATGGCTCCTTGCTCTTGTAGCACGGTACATTTATCTGGCAATGTTCTTCAGGGTGTTCATGTCTCTGTACAGGGCCAGATCCCACATGCAATAGTTTTATCGATCTCAAGACTTGTCGTACCAATGAAATCGTTCAGATCACTATTAGGCTATGCTTGTTTACAATAAGGAATGTAGCGCGATCCTTTAAACTGTTTAATTAGAAATCTGGCGCATGCACGATGCTGTGGACCAATTATAATTTCTGTTCTAAAAACTTACATTGGCTTTTTTTTTTTTCGCAAACTGAAGCACTAGAGGGAAGTAGTTTTCCTAAAGAGACAAATTGAAATTGACGTCCAGCTAAGTGAAGATACCTAATCGAATGGCCACTAATTCAGTCCTTTACAATGCTTTCGAAATAAATAAATGCGTCATGATTTCGGCGCATTTTTTAAATCACCCTATATTTACATATATATAATCACATGGCGAGAGTGTGTGACACTGAGATACTACTTCAAACAGGTCGTTCTAGCATCTTAACAAATCTCACTAGATTTGCTAGTGCGTGAGAACACTAACATACTGAACTCTCTGATTACAACATTTAGAGTTATTAATAGACTCACTGGTAGCAGACATGGTTTTTATTATAAAATATAATCACAAAAGATATTGGCGACCTCAGCCATCACAGATTACATCCAAGGAAATAAGTCCTGAATACAAATCAATTATAATAACTTCCATACTTGTACATTGCTCTATTGTCAAAAAAATCCATAACACTCCTCTCTCTACAAGAATCTAAGATAAACTGAGATGTCCACCTCGTGGTCAGCTTCCGACCAAACAAAATCTCGTGCTAACTGCACGGAATAGTTCAGTGACTACTAGTTGTCAGGTGGGTTTTGTCGCTTAGGTATGATAATATGGTCCCGTACCCTAACCTGAACAGAGTAACGCAAGAACCTAAAGGCAACAGCAATGTACAGTATTTAACAACAAGATTGTACGTTTAACAATTTAATGAATATATGATATGATGAAACGTACATTATGAATATCAATAACATTTATAAAGCAATTCAAAGTACATTCAGAGGAACTTGCGAAGACAAGTCCAGTCTTTAAAGAGACATTGAAAACTTAATTATTAAACAACTGGAATAAGCAAAGGAATTTAGGAACCAGGGCAAGAGCTGAAGCCAAAGATACAAACTTCCGATAATCAATCATAAATATCTATTCACACAGATGCGTCAGCAAAGAACAACATCCATCATAATGTATTACAACACTGAAATGCATAATAATACAATAATACATTTTATATAGGCATATTACAAAATACATATCAATAACTATACTAAAATAGTCTTTTTATGCCATCAAACTAGTCTCGAACACAAGTCCGCTAGTGTGTTGTCCTCTCCTTTAATGTGGCACACGTCGAATGTGTAGTCCTGAAGCATCAGCGCCCACCTCGTAACACGGTGGTTCGTAAAGTTCGTGCTCCGAAGGTAAGCCAAGGCCTTGTAATCCGTCTGAAGGTGAAACGTATTTCCACGCAGGTATCTGTCCAGTTTTCTAATGGCAAATACGATAGCCTAACCTTCTCTCTCGATGATGGAATACCTCTGCTCCCGAGGCAACAACTTGCGACTCACATACTTGACGGGATGCAGAACACCATTCACGCACTGACTCAGTATACCGGAGATTCCTTTGTCCGAAGCATCGGTCTGAAGAACAAATGGCAATGAAGGATCAGGCAAACGAAGAATGGGGTACCTACACAGATACGCCTGCACCCTGCTTAAAGTCTCCGCGCACTCATGATTCCATTGCACCTTAACAGACCGACCCCGACACAATAGATCAGTAAAAGGGTAAACCAGATCAGAGAATCTCGGTATGAACCTGCTGTAATAATTCACCAACCCAAAATGAGACACGAATCTCTTTTTTTGTTGTGGGCGTTTTAAACTCTAGAATTTTCTTACCATGACTAGGATCAGGCTTAACAACCCCCTGCCCTACATTATGTCCGAGAAACTTAACACTAGTGAACCCCACTTCTAATTTGGCTGGCTTTAACGTAAAACCATTTTCCCTAAGAGCGCCGAAAACATTACGGACACTTTTCAAATGTGTATCCCAATCTTCACTGAAGATACATATGTCATCAAAATAAAATAAAACGTTTTGCAAACCTTGCAACATACATTTAACGACCCTATTGAAATGATTTGGGGCCCCACTTAACCCAAAAGGTAAATAGTGAAACATATAATGTTCCCCCAATACACGAAAAGCTGTGTATGGTTTACTTTCCTCACTAATGGGAATCTGCCAGTAACCTTTAGTAAGATCAACTAAAGTAAAATATTTGGCCTTATGCAATTTGTTAAACAACTCCTCCTGCTCGGGTATCACTTCAGCCGGGATCTGAGTTACATTATTAAGTTTTCTAAAATCTATACATGGTCTTAACGACCCATCTTTCTTTTTAATAATGACAACCGGGGCTGCATATGGCGAGTTCGTGGGACCTATTATTCCCAATTCAAGCATACTGTCAACTTATTGCTTAACTTTATCCATCATGTGTATGGGAACCGCGTATAGCTTTAGTGTAATAGGCTTTGTATCTGTTAACGTAATAGAAAATTTCTTTACCTTTGCTCTACCAGGCGAATCTGAAATGATATCCCTAAACTCATTTAGAATATCATCAACCTGATTTCTCTGTACATAACTAAGATCGGGGTTTATTTTGACCTGCGCCAAGATATTACCGTCTGACTTCTGGCTAACTTCCAACGTTGGAATGTTAGGCAGCGCATCTTCCTTAGACAACCCTTCAGTATCTACGTCTTCGTCGCTCACGACAGACACCATATTGGCTGATAAAAACCCATTTTTATCGCCGCTAGAATTATTACTAACTACATCATCTACTTTCCCTACCCGATAATGGTACTTCATAAGCCTATTAATATGGTACACTTTCAGCTTCTCGTCCTTCTGTACAACAAAGTTAAACTTTGACATTTTTTTGACAACCTTATACGGGCCCTGCCAAAATACAGACAACTTATTGTCTATTTGCGGTTTTAAAACCAACACACAATCTCCCGCCTCTATGTCACGATTGGATGAATACTTGTCATACTGGACTTTATATTTTCTTTTATTTACTTGGTCATTCTCACTAGCAATAGCGGTAACGACAGACAACCTTTCTTTTAAGTCCAATAGGTAGCTAAATACATTTTTATACCCGGTTTCTTTCTCTTCATTTGTAAAAACTTGTTTTAAAATAGACAACGGACCCCTCATTTGCCTACCATAAACAAGTTGAAACGGAGACACACCAGTTGTCTCATTAGGAACTTCCCTAAATGCAAATAATGCAGCAGTTATCTTTCTATCCCAGTCCCGTGGGCTATGTTGGGTAACCTTCCTAAGGAACGACTTCAAAGTTCCATTTAGCCTCTCAATTTTACCATTCGAAGAGGGGTGAAACATAGTGGAGTGCACCGGTTTAATTGAGAAGAACTCACACACCTGGTTATACAGTTCGGAGGTTAACTGACCCCCCTGGTCCGACAATATTTCACACGGCAGTCCGATTCGGCTAAATATGGTGGTTAGTGCCTCGATTACCGTCTCTGTATTTATATTACGTAGTGGAATAGCCTCCGGCCATCTTGTAGCAATATCCACCAAGGTTAGAATGAACCTATTTTTATTTTCTGTTAGCTCCAATGGACCAACAATGTCAATGGCCACCTTAAAAAATGGGGTGGAAATCACATTCATATGACCCAGTTCCACTCTGTCACAACGACGCCGCGTTCTAGCTTTCTGACACACATCACAAGATCTCACAAACTCTTTCACATCTCTGTCTAGCCCTTGCCAAAAAAAATATTTATAAATTTTGCCTTTCGTTTTCCTTATTGAAAAGTGACCCGCTAACATACTCTCATGCGCCGTTCTTAGCTCAAGCTCCCTCTTAGACGACGGTACAAACAACTGTCTCTCTTCCTCACCACATTCTCCCTTAAATGCCCTATACAACAAACTCACAGGAGATCTAGCCTCATCACACAACAGCAACACACAAGTAAGCAAAAATGACATCAACAAACGCGCGTTCCTAGAAACCAAAACACACAATCTCTTATGGTACACAAAGGAAAACACCAAAAGAAGAGGCGCATGACACTAGTCACCAGATATTACAGGGGTTCTAAAACTTGTATATGACACGGACCCTATATAAGAGCGGAGGTGTCGCAGTCAAGACGGTTGAGAAAAGGGCTCAATACAGCAAGGTTCACGACAGAAGGTTCACGACAGGGGTTCAGAACACGGTCGACTACAGCACAGTTCAACGGTGTGGTTCTGTACGGAGCATTACGACGGTTCTGTGCGGAGTACTGTCAAGTACAGTTGAGACGACTGGCGTCTTGATCTTGGTCTGCGATCGAGTCCGACACAACGAGCCTAGTGTGTGAAGTCAGTCCTGAACTGTTGAACCCAGTGCAAGCCCGGAACGAGACGGAGAGGCCAGTACAAGAGTTGATATTTGTACAGTCTTGTGTTACGTGCTGCCAATTGTACAGTATTGGCTGTTATTTATTCAACAATTAAAGTGTTACGTTACTTTGGAGCCCTGAGTTGTCAAGTTCTTTAAGTTGATGGTGTATGGTGCAATTTGCAGAGAGCCTGGATAGTGAGATTCGTAACAGTATTTTGGTTTTGTATAAATGTGTTAGTATAAATGTGTTTGCATAAATGTGTTTATATAAATGTGTTTGTATAAATGTGTTTGAATGTGTTACTTTATAGGTGTGCTGTTGTTTAACTGTTGTATAAATGTGCGTTATCTCTACAAACGTCATGGTCACCTTCTGTCTGGACATCAACTTACTCTTTGTTAGATAATATTTGGGAATCATCAAAATGTCTAAAAATAGAATCAGCTAATCATCCAGTATAATATATGGCTTTCATGGTCAGACACTTTCCGAACGTTGACACGGTTGTAAGTAAACGACTATACTCCAGTGCACAAAGGTCGTATTTAAGCTGGGCCCTTCCATCTCTTATTCTACGTGGCGTGGTTTGAGCATGATTACTTTATGTCCAGCTGATGGTCATTGCAGTGTCCAAACATTCTCGGGTCAACTTTTAGTGTAATGTCTATACCAGGGGCCAGTGTCCTACACATAACTGTAAACATAGACAGGAACAAGTAAAGGGTTCACTCCCTTCTTTATTTTTCTAACATCTTAATAGTGTACGTTTCGAACTGGTGGACTGGTAAAGGAACATAACTGAATGTCTCGTTCAAAAATTACGAGGAATCAAAACCTTAGATCACACACAAGTCATTAACTGAGCAGAAGAGAGGTGCTATGTTAGAATGCATTTTTTAAATCCGATATTTCCTATGCACAACATTGCAAAGAAAACATTGAGAGGAAAATATGGGTTTATTAGCTTTATCTACATATATTTCATGATCACAAAGGTAAGTTTATCACAATTATGTAACATTATTAGAAAAAAATAAAATAGGTTATCACTATATGCATATATATATATATAATATATATATAAATATTTACTATAATTACTTTCAATAAAATTCATCAAAAAAACTTTTGTTTTCTTTGTGTAGTCTGTCTGTCCGTCCCGTTTAGATCTCTTAAACTAGACATAACTAATCCGACATAACTATTTGTCTAGATCTATTACAAATCTAATCACATAACTGACTGTTTTTATTTTTAAAGTATTTGTTTATATTTTTCTTGTGTTATCGTTAGTGGTCGTGCACATCTTCCATTGAAAGTAATCCTACCCTAGAGAAGTATAGAGTTATAGTGAACAAGCAATTCTATGGGGATTCGTCCGATGTCAACGGAAACACAAAATAACAATCCGGAACAGATTGAGTTCAACTCTAATGCGATTCTATCCACTTGAATAAGGTCCTCCCTGGGAGACGATTGAAACAAAGCTTCACTTCACCTAAGCCCCAAATGACGTCATCACTGGTCGTCTACGTCAAGGCTGTTTTCTGTTGTCTTTTCATTTGAACTTCTGTAGCTGTGATAACATCGCTGCTAATGCCGATCGGAGCAGACGTGATTGCATTTCGCGCCGACCTTGAGCTCATGTGACATTACCATGAGAGACCATGGAATTGGACTTTCTGGTGGTGTGTAAAGATAGGCTTCTGTGCAGTCTGATCCATCCGAATAAAAAATACAACTTGTATGACGTGATCTCGATATTAGAACAATCTTAGATCACTGGGGATTTATTATAAACGTCTTCCTGTTCTGATTCTCTTGATATTTTATTGATGTTTTATTGATGTTTTATTCAGGGTATTAGAAGGCTAAACTGGTATCTTTTGGGTTCATCCAGCTAGCCAAAACTATGACCGCGGGCCTTTTTCGGTCCTTAACTATGTGTAATCGGGCCCCTCTGTCTTCGGCGAATAATAAATCTACACAGGTTCGTCTCTGTTGGACTTGTCTTATTTTTTTTTTTTTTGGTAACACCCATGTTGAAAAATTCTATGCACCCCAGGCCAGAAAAATGTCCGGCCAACTTAGAGCTATCTTAAAGCTTTTGTTAGGGCCACACAAGTCTTTTGTAAATAGTAAGCCGTGTGGCGACTGGAATACAATAAAGCGGCACAGAATTTCAAAAATGTTTTAGTTTAACAAGGAGTCTCCTTCTTCAATGATAATAATTACATTCTGAGCCTTAACCCTCCGAAGGATGGCAGGGAATGGCAGCGGACAAGGTTCGGATTCGGGACCGTCGTCACAAAAGTCCAAGTGCATTCCACACAACCAGGAAACAGCCCGCATTTTAGTGTGAATATCACAGAATTAACAAGAAGGGCATTACCTTTTTTCTTTTTACCTATCACGTAATCTGTTGGACCGTTGGGGCACCATGCGAGATTTGTCGACCGTCTTTCTCCATTTCTCCAGTTAGAATCTCTTCCTCTTCTTTTTTTGTCCTGGTATTTTTCCCTGAAGGAAGGTCTTTGCAAGCCCCGAAGAGCTTGTAATATGGCCATAGATTTTTCGCTTCCCTTTTTCTACGATAGTTAGCAGGTCATCGTGGGGTCCACTAGCTGCAATAACACTCTCTCTGCTCTTAGTTTGTGATGCGGTCATTAAGTTGGACATATTAAATGCACAATTTTATATTTTCGAAAACGTTCAGATATATATATATATATATATATATATATATATATATATATATATGTATATTTTGACGACTTTATTCGAATTTTTAAAATCTTTTTACTGCTAAAAAAAAAATAACAGTAAAAAAAGACTAGATATTTGCAAATAAAGCAAAGACTTGCAGCTGTTTAGATCATAAAAAGTATGTTTTTATATTTTTGTTTTGAAAGTAATATTCCACCATTCTAAAAAAAAAAAGTTATACTATCACTTTTTTATTTTACCAAATGCTTTGACGAAGATTTAGATTTTATTTGTATTCACTTTTTAATTGTTTGCTCTACTTCTCTTATCTCTGACTAGCCTGACTCCTGCAGAGGTCTCTCCTTGCAAGTTATCACCCAAAGTATCAACACTAGCACATTTTTACTTTATGTCCATTTAATGTCCATCATTGTAGTTCTATACCACTTCACACACACGCAACATTATCTACCCCCTTCAAGATTTCTCAGCCGTCTTTCTCCATTCCTCTCGGTCTGTTTGTCTTGGATAGAACCTCTTTCCATGGCAGGCTCGTCCATACTTTTTATGTTGTCTTCCTTTTGCTTACACTTTAGCCAACAGAATACTTATATAGTTAAGCAGTACTATCTTGCCATAGTGGACTTCGACTTAAATGACGGATATCTATTTCACTCAGTTGTCAACCTTGGATAAAACAAAGAACTCGCTGGTGATGGCCCTGGCTATCGTCAGAAATGTTTAGCTCACGTTAATAAAATATAAAATACAAAATAAAACAAAACTATAATTATGCTAAAAATATTGAGATGACAATGTTTTAATGGACCAGGGACTTAACTCTTTCTCTCTGTACTTATTTTCTTTGTTTCGATAGGATGAATTTATTTGCTCATTTGTAGTTCTGTTATAATTAAACTTCAAATAACGTTTTTGTTTGTTTATTAGAAAATTTTATGTTTCGTATCCAATTATAGGGAAATGCGAGCCATTTTTACACTTACACAAATTAAAGTTTATAAATCCACAAACAAATTCAGTTTAATGCGGTCAAATCAACGTTGGCATCGTCAATTAGGAGAGAAAGAGTTAAAGTCTTTGATACTCTTCTACTTCTGTATTAGCCAGTATCGTGTCTAAGAATCATGAGTCCTACGTGTCGGAGTGCCCAGTGTTTCGCTTTGTCAGTTTTTTTTTTTAAATTTTATCTCTAAGTACTTAAAATTTTCTGCCAGTGTATGAACCGATGTCATGACAAATAATTTTAGTCTTTCGCTTAACCTGGCACAGTCAACGCCTCAACCGTCTAAAGGTTTTTTTTTCTTTAAAGGCCTTTTATTTGACAGTCAACTTCAAAATTCATATTTTTAAAAGAATTTCTTGAATGAATACTTCCATAAAATAGTCCTTATTGAAGGAAAGTACGAAGATAGTTTAAACTCAAACTCGTTGGCGAGCCAGTTGTAATCATATATCAATATATGCGTGGTCGAGAGGCCAAGTGCGCTTGAACTTGGCTTGGCTTGGCTACCTAGAAGGGGGCTCGAGGTTCGACACCCGACTCGGGCAGAGTTGTGTCTAATAAGCACCTAAAGGTAGCACGGAAAACCAACTCCTAGATACTCCCTTTCCCCCACTGGTCCACAAATGAGATTGGACCAAAAGCGATCTGAGCAAATGCTATAAGCATGAAAGTAGCGCTATATAAAAGCGATAATATATATGCTGTTCTCAAAAGAGTCACCATGGATTATCAAATAACAGGCTGCCACGAGTTGTTTTTGAGAGCTGTGTCAATCATGTGACCTAGTCAGATTCGAAGGTGCCTCTATGTCTCTAACACACTGAAGAAACACAACGCAGAAAATATTTTCTTGAATTTAATGCATTGAAATCCAGCGATAAATAAATATTGAATATAAATGACTTGCCTAATGAGAATAATAATTCCTATTACATCTAGTGTTATCGTTAAATAAATAAAGCACAGTGAAGATAATGACGATCAATAATAAACCACCGAGGAAAAATCTGACTGATCGATATGCTTGGAAAAATGACCCCCATAGCTAGCTCTACTTCGGTTATATGGTTTTGTACAAAGACTTTTCTGGTTTATTTAGGGATTATTAGTATTTTCTTCCAGTGTCTACCTTGACCTTTGATCAGGTTCTAAATATGTCTAAATGACGTTTAGGTGCATCAAAGTCATATAGAAGATTCAGTTTGACAAAACAAAAAAAAAAATTAACATTTACAAGATGACCCAAATAACCTGGTCAATCCTCTTCTCTCGTGCATGTCTTGCGCTATCCTTTCCATTGTTTGTGCAACAAGGCGTGACATGGACCATCTCAGTAACAGAAATTGAAGGAGTTTAAACATTCTTTGCTAACTTGCTTTGCAAGCATTTAAAGATGGTATAGAAAATATATGATGTAGGCCTAGGCATACCTATATAAGGAGAAATATATGAAATAAACATCTCCATAACTAGATTAATATTGTCCTTACTTCTAAGTTGTTTGTTCCTATTGAGCATTAAGAATGGTTATATGTTTTTAATTTTTAAGATATTTTTAAAAAAATAACCCTCAGAATTTGCGCTATTCAATTTAAACTTTGTCATCATAGGAATCCCTGGGCTTCTTTTCTTGGCCTCTTTTGATGGCCCTTTTTTTGTTTTATTATACGTTCTCACATTTTTAATTTTTTTTTAAATTCAGTACTGAAGAGACTACATTGCCATCAATACATAAGACACTAACATAAGTTTACGGTTAACACAACATTTCACGTTAAAATTGTTCTTAAACTGTCCAAACTTGACGATCATTGGGTTGTCCGTTCTCCTGTGTTGTAGACGAATGAAGTTATCGGGATTTTTTCAGAAAGATCCGACCTAAAGGAAACCTAGGAATTTGCGCTATTCAATTTTAGCTTTATCATCATAGGAATCCTTGGGCCTTGGGCCTCTTTTCTTTGCCTCTTTTATGGGCCATCTTGCCTCTTTTGTGGACTTTTTTTTTTATAGGTTTTTATTTGTAAGTTCTCATAATTCACAAGTATTAAATCATAAACAATTGAAAAGTGATTAACCATAAAAAAAATAATAATAGTAATAGAAATATTATCAAAGACATACTACCTAACCATTGAAACCACTAGAGACAGAAATCAACACAATATCAAATATCCCTGACCCCATTTCTGGAATACTAATTGTACAAGTATATGAAAATCAACTAGATAACCTTCTTCCCCAAAAACCATTATTTTCCTAAATGTCAATTCTTAGTGATTAGGATCAAACACCTTATCATTACGTATAGCTTTGAGCCAGCTAGATAAACAATTCTTAAAGAACCTCAAAGGTTTTAAGAAGTATAGTTTATGGCCTGCATCTAACAAATGGTGTACGAAAAACAAATTTATGTAACAAAACAGAATTTAAAAAATGGTATTTGAGAATATGCATAATAAACATCCTAAAAGTAAACGGGTACGCTTTCGTTAGAACAAAAGTAGCCTTCTGAAATGGTTTGAGTTCGATAAAGGTAATATGGAAATTAGATTTTGTGTTTTTAGTAAACGTTTAAAAGCCGACAGGCCGACATCAGAAACACGTAAGTGGCTTTTTCCGGTGAGGACCCACAAATAATATTTTAATTTTAGACAAAAAAAAAGTGTCAAAAGAGAAATACTTCGGCTTCAAGATTTCAACCTAAATAATACATTTCATTCAACTTAGAGGCAATGTTGTAATTCAATGGATTTGACAAAATTACAACTAAGTTGAGCTTGTTGGATCAATGGATCTGGAAACAAAGCCGTTAAAAGGTTGTTATGGTTATTGTCAGGGCCGCTGCTACCTATTGTGCAATGTGTGCATTGCACGCAGGCTTCCAACTTTAGGAGTTGGCCAAATCATTATTCTAAGGTTACCTTTTTTAAAGATTTACTTTATTAAAAAAAATAAAAAATAGTTAAATATTTCAATACTTTTATACAAATACTTTATATAAATTCTAATTATTCCATTATCCTTTGAAAACTTTGTTTTAAAATAGATATTCGTGCATAAGACGTTACTTTGGAAACTTAATATAAAAAAATAGAGCGCCGCAATAGAGATTCCAACGGATTTTTCCATAGGCGCCTACTCTATTCTGACCTTGAAACTATCTTACAATGAGAAAAAAAAAGGCGTTGTAGACGCCAGGAGAAAGAGTTTATGATGCTGAAAATGCCGGAATACGTTTACCCTGGGGCTCCTGTAACACATCTGTTGGGTTCTATGAGTGTGTAGTTATATTGTATTGTATTATATTATATTGTATTGTATTATTCACGTATCTCTTGTATTAATGCAAATGAACTCACTACTTGCACAGTAGCCACAACTCACAAAACATACTAAATAAAGACGGTCTTAGCAGACGATAAATTTATTGGATAAACATAACTTGGCTACTCCAGCCACAAACCACATTATCCATTCAAATAATCATACCACAAATATAGTTTCAACCTGACGCTTACAATAAAATCCTAGATCCTTACAATATACATATTCTAGATATCTACTTCCTAACTCTACAAGGATCAGGTAACAACTGGGGTTTTCACTTCGTGGTCAGTATTAGACCGCTAGCTTTCCCATGCGAAAGGCACGAGATTATCAAGTGACTACAAAATCACTTCATGTCACAGTGAGTCTCAAACGAGTCTGTGACAGCTCCGCCCCTGAATCATACCCCTTGCAGACTGAGTGGAAACCCACCGCATCTTCAATTCTATCTCTTGGAAGAACATTTTACAATACTTAAAAACTATGCAGGCAACACTTTTTACAAAATAAAAAAAACAAAAAAACAACGGACTCGTTTTAGTGACATTTCATTTACGTAAACTTCGATTCAGAACATAGTGTTAAATTAATATAAATGAAAAATAAAAGCCGGAAATTGTTGAGAAACACTGCCCTTACTGTGTTTATTTCAAGTTATTGATTATGTGACTTGCGCTTTGGATTCTTTATTTTGTATAAACTCAAGAAAAATATCCAGCGCTGAGTTGCTTCATTTTGTCCTAGTGGTGCTTTGGATACATGACTTGGAGAAGACACTGCACCTCTCTCATTATCAAACTTTACGGAACGTTGAATAAGTTTAACCGCCAATGGCTTTTGTATAACTATGCAGATCATATAAAGAAACAAAAACTGCTCTTGAAAAGAATAGAAACATAGATACAAGAATGCATGATGTTGAAAATCAGCCCAAGAAATTCGTTATAGAACCAATTATTATTGATACGGTCTCGCTTTTAAAGGATCTACGAACAGTTTATTTGACACACAAAGATCATTGTTATCAATTTAAACAGACTATTTCAAAATTTGAGCGAAATAGACGCGCACACTTAACCAAATAGAAAATTAGATTCGACACCAGATATGTCTCATACCGAACTAATCACTATTATTATTGCTGTTAATAATAGTGTATACAAAATATCAAAAGAAAAATGGAATGGTCTACAAAAAATATGGATCTTTTGGTACAGTGTCCAATGATTTATTTATTTTTTTAGAAAAAAAGGGGGGTGGCATTTTTTTTATTTCGCACGCGGGCGGCCACTATCCTCGCGGCGGCCCTGGTTACTGGGATAAATAGCAAAAGTAAATGAGTCAGACAACTCATTGTAAATAACTTTATTGTCAGTTTTCTCGATTAATTTCTTTTCGCTTCTAAGCCAAATTTTTTAATGTTTAATTTTACTCTATTTTAATTACGTAACCACGTGAAATACTGCATTCTTCATTAACTTTCGGACACGAAGACTAGCCTTATTATTATTATTATTATTATTATGTTAAAAAGTTACACACTATGCCAAAAAGGACTAGAATAATGGACACATTTATGCTCAGTAATAAAAGCATGACAGCCTGGTTGTGTGCAATGCGCTCTGGTCTGTCGTTCCAGTGTCACGATGGTCTTAGTTCGACCCTTGTCCTTTCCTTGTCGTCCTGCGGGAGATTTGAACTAGAATAAAATTATCTTCATATCTGAAGAAACATTCAAAATATGTTAAAATACAAAATAAATTCCCTTATTATAGCCGGTGATAGAATTAGAAAATTCAGTAATTGTACTTGCAAGATATATTGAAATGACTCTAGGACACATACTTTTTTAGGAATCTTTTAAATGTCAAGTTATTAGACATTGTTATCAAAGTTTGAAAGTTGTTATCACAGATCGATACAGAAAATAAATGTGAATTTATTCCAGAAAATTCAGGTCAATGAAAAAGCATGCTTTATTTACGTGTTAATTATAATGAATCAGGAACCCATCAGATATTGAGCTCCACGCAAAAGTGACTGAAGTCTTGAAATAAAAAATTCTGGAAAATAAAAGTATAAATAAACGATTTGTTTGGTGTCGGAAGTGGCCGAGGGGGTTAGTGCTAACCATGGAGAGCTTGTCTCAATAGCAATGTAAAATGTGAGCTGGTTTATAAAACTATTGTTGTTCTGTTCACTCTAATGATTTAACAAAAGGCTACGGCATGGACGTTTCTCTGTTTGCTGCTACATAATCTGACCATCTGCCCTTAAGTTATCAATCTGCAATGATACATTAGGTGCAGACATTTTTCTTTTTGTGTTTTATCAAACAGTACAACAAGAAAGTCTCTACGTGTTTGTTAGGATAGCCTTTAGTCAAGAGCATAGTTTCAGTTATTTATTAAGTAATACTGTAATCAAAGCAGGCTGCAAGACTTTTGTTATTCAATCATTAAATTAATATTTATATGTGAAAGGTTTAATCTCTACAAAAGGTTCTCTGTAAAAATAAACTTGAGATCGTGTAAAGGGAAAGATGGAAATAATACTAATTGAAAGAGAGGCTGCCTAGACCTGGACTATCACAGTTTACTTACTTAAAATACTTTGGGGATTTTATTTCTGAACTGGAAATCTGAACTAGTATAACTTCTTAAGTGAGCAAAACCTTAACACCATAAGGTACAGAAACATGTACACAATCAATCATTCAAACAATCATTAAAATAAACATTCAGAGAACCATGTGTGCAAGCATAACACAACCTATTCACACATAACATATTCGGCAACGGTATTCTCGAGACCTTTCTACACAGCTAAATCACAAAACTAATCACACACCTTTATCATACAACCTAACCATACAACTTGTTTACACACATAACTCACACAGCCTATTCGCACAACTAATTCACATAGCCTATTCACACAACTTATTCACACCATCTATTCACACAACTAATTCACAAAGTTTATGTATAATGTGTTTTAAAGACCAGAACAGTGTCGCTATTTTTTTTAAATGCTTCTGCCTTTTATCAGGCACGTGTTAGAAAATGATTACCTTCGTTTTAAAAAGAATAAAATAAAACAGATGCCAGAGTTTCAATGGCAATGTGTTGGGTTTGCATTCATTATCACACACACACCCTTACTCACACACACAAAGACACACACACACGACGACAAACGTTCACAATGCAATTTTTAAAAACACGAGAAAGTGAAAAAGATAATTTAATTTCTAGGCAAGAAGATACAATTTAAGTTTAGAGACAGACTTGTGGGCTGACATCGACGGGCTCCGCTGCAGAGCCCGCACATTGTGAAGATGTTGGCTAACATTGTTTACATCAATGTAAAAGTCTTGATTCTAGACCTGTTTCCCTTTTTAACTTGGTCACCTTGACTTATGGAGCTAAATTAAATAACAAAGCTAATACATTGAATTTGTAGATGAAGACCAGTAAATAAAGTAGCTTAGTTAGATATGGAATGAGGTAAGTATTTTTTCTCACATGACAAGATATTGTATACAAAACATCTAAGCCAGTGATGCAGGAACTACGGCCCACGGGCCATTTTCGGACTAGGTAGCTTGTCCAAGGAGACGTGTCCTATAAATATATATCTTACAAATACTTTATGTAGTAACAACATACAAAGGCATAATGCTGTGGGCATTATATATCAAATGTACATGAACTATGCAATGTACTTGTGCTAAACGAATCGAGCTTCAATCAAAATTTATTAACGTTTTCGAAAAACTGATTTACATTTCTACAGCCGTCCATCTAAAGAAAGCAATCACTGATGTTACCGCAAAGCACTTTCTCCTGGAGTTTCGGACAAGCCAACCCCATTATTAATCATTCATCACATATTCTAAAAATGAACGTCCTCAAAATATGCACTCATAACAAACTAGAGAAACAAACTTTGCTCATCAATCGACACAAAAGGATATTTCTTGAGTTCATCTTCCATAACCTTTTTAAACATACTTATTTAATATGCAATTCCTAGACTTAATAACGTAAAAACTAACTATTTAGAAAATAAATTATATTACAGCATTATATTCAAATAATCAGGACCGGCCTTAGGCCGATTTGACCGATTGCCAAAATTAGGCCCCGCGCCTGGTATTAATTAACCCATTAATTATATATATATCATGGACGTAGCCAGGGGGGTTTGGGGTTCACCCCCCCCCCCCAAAATGAAATCCCCCACTGCGGGGGGGGGGGGGGGGGATCGGAATTTAGTGACTGATTTTTTGCTTTGATTTTGTTTATTTTAGGTGAGATTTTAATACTAAACTATCACTTGCCCTAGCACAGCAAAGGAGGTTTTGAGTTTAAAATCCCCTACCTGGGTTTTTGAGTTTAAAACACATACCAGGGGGTTTTGAGTTTAAAACCCCCTACCAGGGGTTTTCGCAGTTAAATTCCCCTTTTCTATAACACAAAACAAAAAAAAACTGTAAACGACAATATCCCAAATTTTGAGTTAACCCCCACCCCTCTTCAGTAGGGTTTGAAGCTAAAAAATAACTCTTCAATACCCGTTATAAAAAAACTCAAAATACGCACTCAAAATTTTATGAGCGTAGCTAAATGGGTTTTGACTCAGTTTTACAGCTTCACAGTAAGAAAACAGCAAACTATGCACTCAAAATGCTATGAGCGTTGCCAAAAGGAGTTTTGAGTTTAAACCCACCTTCAGAGTGGTTTGATGCTAAATAATACCTCTTCAATATAAAAAAAAACAAATTACACACTAAAATTATTTGAGCGTAGTCAAGATAATTAAAGGTTTTGAGTTTTAGAGATGGCTTTTTTAAAAGTTTAAAACCACTCCAGATGGTTTTGAGTTGAAAATCCCCCTATTGAGCGTTTCGAGGTGGAAAACCTCTATCTTCAATATTATTCTAAAGCAAACTACAGTTACTAAATTCTATGACCAAAAAAAAACATAACTCCAGAGATTTTTTAGTATAAAACCCCCAAAAGATGATTTTAACAATAAAAATTCACTTTTCGATATAAAATCTAAAGCAAACTACAGTCAAGAGCGTATTCAAGAGAGGTTACACATTTCTACCAGTGGTGGGGCTTATTTAATAAAGTGCAGTGAATAGTCATCTGCCAAAATTGAAAGACACTAAATGTGGCTCAACAAAGATGGCTAAGACAGATTTTAGGAGTCAGTTATAGAGATCGGGTGTAAATCAAGGAAATCCTATGCCGAACTGGGATTCGACCCTTTAGTAAGATTGTGACAGAGCGTCGCATAAGGTTTGCGGGACATGTTCTCGGACAAAATGAATTAGGCATAATAAGAGTTGCGATGACAACCTAGTATAAATTGGCGCCACACATTCATGGAGGTCCTCAGAGCAGGTGGGAAGAGACCTCAGACATTACCAGTGACAGATTTTTGTGGAGACAGCTTGACGGCGAATGCGCCGAACGGCGCGGGAGGGTCTAATTTATTAAGAATAGCACATTAGGTTTTTTAAAAAAAACTTTTTAATAGCAGGAAAATGGACTGTCGATACCTCAGAATATGCATTTTGTTGGCTTTCAATATCAGAAATAGTGCTTGGCGACGGGGGCTTCGCCCCGCGATGGGGGAGCTCCTAGCGCTCCCCCAGACCCCTTGCTGACAATAGCGGAAAGTCTACAATTTTCCCACTAACTCCAGAAAGAACATATTTTAGGGCACAATAAGCGTCTTCCGAAAGAATAGTGGGTCAGAATGTAATAAAGATTATTTACAAAGACACACATACATATAAATATATTTTTTTCGCGGAAGGGGGCGAGGGGGGAGAACCCTTCAACAAAAAAAAAATCCTGGCTACGCCCATGATATATATATATATTTATAAGATTAAATATTTACATTATCACGATTAAAACTGATATAGAGCTATTTTACTTCTTAACTAAGTATTCTTCAATGAAGGTTCATTGTTTTGCAAGCATTAATCTTGTTCATTACGAAATGACATTAAATTGTTATAACCTTGTCCATGGGAATGATCCATTTTTTAATATCATTCCGTTAATTACCATTTAACTGCATGCGAACAATCAAGCGCTAATGCAATCGCGAGAAGTAATTTGATTGGAAAGCTCTGATCGACCCTACCACTGTTGAGAACCTCCCTAGATCGAATTAATATACACACTTGTTCATACATTTGTTTGATTACTCAGTCTAGTGCAAAACTCGATAATATTTTTCATAATGTTTTATCGAATGGAGTTTAAAACCTTTCCTTCAAATGGGTGTAACCTACAATATGAAACTGCTCTAGGAGTTTAATCGAGGTTCTTGGAACTCTTGTCCATGGAAGCTCCAGCAAATCGGCCTGTCTGAACATTTTTTTTGGAGACATCAAGCAGATGTTAATTTGTCACATCCCTATTACCAATGACTCATGTTCCAAGACGGTCTGATTTTTTGCGAGGCCAAAGGCCGAGCACACCGTGGAAATTCCCCCATATTCCTCCTATGTACCACATCAGCCGTTCCTCTTGTGTGGATAGTGATTTGTTGTTGGGGCTCTCTTCCATCACCACCAGTGTAATGGACTCGGGGTTTCTGTTCTGCTTCCCTCTAGTACTAATCGACTAAAGACCATTTCCACCGGGACGTACATGAAAACTACAAGCGTGGCCTGGAGACGAACGTTCTCGTTCTCAATGACCTTAAATGTCGCAAGACTGAAGGAGAAAGTTAACAGAAGTCTAATGTTATTTCAGTGATGGATTGTTTGATATCAATCAACCTAAATCCTACAACTCTTAACATTTGCAGGCCATTACAGTATTCTCCAGGTCACCTGTGGATGCACGAGTCACGCAGCAGTGAACTGTAACCAGTCATAACAAGGCAGTTACAACAACCGCAACGCCACCAAAACAGCCAAAGAACAGGTCTAAACCTGTTAAAAAAATCGTTGGACTAAGTTGCTACACCGCTTAGGCATTTCACCTTAATGTCTTGAGTTGGGGAGATAACAAGATATCTCAGCCAACGCTGAATCCAAGATAAGCATTTTACCTGCAGACACGCTAATCGTGGTGAGTTGTTCCCCCTCCTCTTCTCATGTTATAATAAATTCCTATTCTAAGATTATTTTAGCAAATAGTAGTAATGTTTTCTGAGAATTGGATGCTCAGAAAATTGTTAAAGAATTATATTTGCTTTAATTTTGTCTACAACGTTGAGGTGTTCATTTCATCAGTGTTAGGCACGCCTTGTTTTGAAGACTGCTGTTTGATTGCAAACATTAAAACATTTCATAATTCTCCTAGCACACTTTCGCACAAAAACAGACGTATTGTCTAGAGCAGTGGTTCTACATTTTTATTTCCTTAATATAGAAAAGGAAAAAAAATCTTACATTATTAAGAAATGTTGTTTTAAATTTCAAATTCTTCAACTTATAAAAAAAATTATAAAAAAAAATAATTTTGTTTGTGCTTGTTATCTTGTTCTCAAGCATCGCCCACCCCCCCCCCCCATGCCATTGAAGTCAGTCACCTGATCAACTTTAGCCAATCACAAACGGTTTTGAGATTAAGAGAGATTGAATTGTTTAGGTTGATGATAACAGGTAAAAGGAATATCTAGCTATTTTAGTGTCGAAGTTTCAATGAAATAGTCTTGGTGATACCTGAGACTAAGTGGTTGTAGAGTTGGTTGAGAAGAACAATAACTATATCGCCTGCTGACGGAAGTATGACAACTGAGCTCACAGATACCTGCAAGGCCCTTAACATCCCTGATTCTCGTTGCCAGCCAGAGGGTGGTATTACTGCAGGCCTAGAAAGATGGCCACACTGGGTAAACTCTAATTTGACCGTTATTTTTTTATTCTTTAAAGTAAAGATACGCGTTTAATTTAAATTTGGCTAGTGAAGTAGGTCTACATCAAGATCCAAAATCGGTTATGAAAAGATTGTACCTTTTTTTTAGGAAAGGATTATCGCATTTGAAAATTTCTAAATATAAGGCATTATTGATTCATGAATTTAAAATAAAATGTTCATGATAGTTTTGCACATCATCTTCTAAGTCTAGATTTAAAGACCTGTCATTGGAATGTTATAAAGTGCAGTAGATTTAAAAAATTAGTTTAGTTTAAGCACAATTCTTTCTCAAGGGGGGGGGGGGGGGGAAAGTCTAAAAATGTCCCATTGTTTTTTTAAATCCTATATTAATTAGTTATTAATTTTAAAAATGCTAATCACTATATAAATTGTATAAAGGAGGTATTGTCTTTTTAAAAAGTGTTTTTAATGTTTTTCTTTGAAGGAATATTTGTATTTACAAGATAAAATCCTAAAAACGAACCTTATGTTATTGTTACATCTGAAGATCCAGTGGGATGATGGAACTCTGAAAGAATGTAAAAAGTTCTCTACCAGATTATTCCCTTCAATTTTTTTTATTCTTCGTTTAGTTCAAACATTTTCGATTTGGATGACGAAACACAACAAAAACTGTCGATGTGGATTATGGGATAACGTCGGTATGTGTGTCACATTTGAAACATCCTTTTGATGTCTTGGAGTACTAAACATTTAAATCAGTTTTTAAATACAAGGTGTAATTAAACTACAGTTTTTAACGTTAGTCATGGTCTCTAGAAAATGTCATGAATAGATAAAAAAATTTGTCAGAGACCAGATTAGATAGATTGATAGATAGACAAACAGAGAGACAAACAGACAGATAGATAGATTGGATAGATAGATAGATAGATAGATAGAGGTATTGTAAAAAAGTATTTTTAACTATTAATACTAACAAACACGGAAGGCAATAAGGTAAGGGAGTCAATCCTCCACCATATTTTAAACACATTTATGCAAACGGTTATATATTTTTTTGTCAAAAGAATTTTTTTTACAAATGTATTGCAAAGCTAAGTAGTTTCTGTCCTACTAACAACTGAATTTACAAAAAACAAAAAGAAAGAAAAAATCTATTTAATATACATTTAAGTGAGACAATATTAAATAACAATTAATAAGTAGCTTTTCAAATTATCGCGTGAACTGCAACAGCCTCCTCATCGGTACTGACACTGTCACCAATCTATTGTCTACTCTACCGTTGGGACATGCACAAGATCGTTCAACCTTCTTTTCCCTTTCTTCTCTGACATTTGTTTTGATATAATTTCATTCTGATCTTCTTTCAGAAAATATTGAAACTTTCCTTTTTTAACTGCCAGGGTTGACCACTTAGTAGGCCGATTTTGAGTTTGTATTTCCACACAAACAGTCTTTGTAACCCTGTTTTTTTTTAAACTTCACTATCTTAAGTTTTCTTGGATCTGTCTTGTCTGCTTAACCAGTCTTTGACCATCTGACCAGTTATTTCCTCCTTCTCCTCACTGATGGAAAAGATTATTATTTTTATTGTTTTTTTAACTATTAAAATTAGAATTACATACTTAGACTTAGATCCAAATCTTGCATACTGAGGATAGGGTGGCATGTTCTCACCACAGACATTGGTCAAGGATTGCATCCTCAGCAACTTTCCAGCTAGTGCCAAAGTATTTTATGTGTTATAAGAAGGTGCGACTCCTTGATAGACGGGGACGAAGTTGCTAGTCAAATAACAATTACAACCTATCCCGAAAAAACAACAAAATGATAATTTTTGCATCCTATGTGAAACTGTATCTTTATTTTTTGTCAGTGACTTTAAGTCCCTGGCTTCTTGCTCTCAGTTTGACTCAATCTGGAAAAAAAAAGTTAGAGATGGTTAGTTAATGATAAATAGAAAAATGTAACTAAATGAAAAAAAAAGTCAGAATTACAATTTTAGAGTAAAGCACATTCTTGTCATCGGGTGCGAAGAACGAACAAGGAAGATATTAGATTATCAAGGAGATGTATAATGTGTAGATGTAGGAGATGTATAATGTGTAGGTGTAGGAGATGTATAATGTGTAGATGTAGGAGATGTATAATGTGTAGTTGTAGGAGATGTATAATGTGTAGATGTAGGAGATGTATAATGTGTAGATGTAGGAGATATATAATGTGTAGTTGTGGGAGATGTATAATGTGTAGGTGTAGGAGATGTATAATGTGTAGATGTAGGAGATGTATAATGTGTAGGTGTAGGAGATGTATAATGTGTAGTTGTCCGTCACTTATTGAAGCAGTTGGTGTAGGGGGGGGGGATTACACAAAATATTGACACTGATCGACACTGTTATTCAAAGAATGATTCATCTGGTGTAGATAGTTGAGGAGGGGGGGCATTCAATTACAAATTCCAAGAAACTTTCAAATGTGGCATGTAAAGAGACACATTTTTCTATCCCAGGAGAAACCAGAGACATGTGTCTCTCTATCAGGTGACTTTATGTCAATAACTTACCTGAGATTTCTAACTGTACTACGCTTGCTTCCATGTTTTAAGTTCATCTGTCATGAAGTATTTTATGAGGGGGCGCGGTGGCGGATTGGCTTCCGAACCTGGGGTCCTGTGTTCGAATCTGAGTGAATACTTGGATTTCGAATTTTAGGGCACCCCTTAGTCCAGCCAACTCTAATGGGTACCTGACTCTAGTTGGGGTTAGTAAAGGATGTTGGTCTTTGTGCTGGTCACATGACACCCCACTCGTTGACCATCGGTCATACAAACATGACCTTAACATATGCCCTAAAGAGCACAAGGTCTGATAGTGGAACTTTATTTTTATTACTAATGTATTTTCTGAAGCGAAATTGTTTCAGTGGCAAGCAGCCAATGGTCGCTCTAAAAATATCCTCACATTTATACTAGTATTTTATCCTTTAAAAAAATAGGCTGAATTCTAATTACTGTTTGTCGAATCCACAAACAACAACTCTAATGTTTTTTTTGCATTGCATTTCTCCGCAGCCAACTTGACTTGCTTCTCTATTCAAAATCTGAAACAAAGACATTTTAAAAGATTTGTGGGCTTCCGTTTTAGTTCATTTTTTTTCGCGCATTGAATTCTACACTCTGTAAAGGAACGCAAACACGCTTTAGAAAGCTACTTGACTTTGGAAATTATAGTAATTTCTTTTTTAATCACGGTTCTTCCATACAAATGTTACAATATTGGTTATCATTTCTAAAAGTAAAGGCTTGTCAATCCTATTTCACCACAAACAATACTACAAGCGTGGTGCTAAGGTTTTATTTTTTAAACGGACAAGATAAT
Organism: Biomphalaria pfeifferi; assembly: GCA_030265305.1. Lineage (NCBI taxonomy): Eukaryota > Metazoa > Mollusca > Gastropoda > Planorbidae > Biomphalaria > Biomphalaria pfeifferi. The sequence continues at coordinate 1,746,659 of JASAOG010000059.1, read as the reverse complement.
CTACACGGCTAGGTGCTCGACGAGAGTATGAGTCGATGTCGTATTGTAGAATACGACATGTATTGTATGTTGCACGAGTCGATGTCGTATTGTTGAATACGACATGTATTGTATGTTGCAGGAGTCGATGTCGTATTGTAAAATACGACATGAATTGTATGTTGCAGGAGTCGATGTCGTACTGTAGAATACGACATGTATTGTATGTTGTAGGAGTCGATGCCGTATTTTTGAATACGACATGTATTGTATGTTGCAGGAGTCGATGTCGTATTGTAGCATACGTTATCTGTTGTATGTTGCAGGAGTCGATGTCGTATTGTAGAATACGCCATGTGTTGTTTGTTGTAGGAGAATTTAGGAAATTTAGGCACCGGACATTTAGGCACCGCGTATTTACGGATATTTAGGCACCGGATATTTAGGTACCCGGAAATTTAGGCACCCGGATATTTAGGCTCCCGAAAATTTAGGCACCCGGATAATTAGGCATCCTTAAATTTAGGCACCGGATAATTAGGCACTTTTGACAAGGCGGAAAATTAGGCATCCGAAAATTAGGCACTCTTTAATAAGCGATCTTTATTTTGAAAACAAGTTTAAAATGTTAACCTCTCCTTTTAGTGGGAGTGCGTAGAGGGGGAAGGGCTAAGGAGCTGAAGCAATGAGAGGAGAATCAACTCTACCTCCCCTCCCCTGAATCCTGTGAGGTCTATATTTTATAATGACTATTAATCGGGAGTCATTTTTTCCACCCATTCTCACGATTGTCTTTTATTTCCTCGTTTTGTCAGCTTTTCTTTTATACCATAGAAATTCTGTAAGAATCGTTTTAGTTGCTATTTTTTTTTAGAACGTCACCGACAGCCCAGAGCCTCAGGAGAACATATACGTTAACATTTTAAAACTATTTTCAAAATTAAGGTCGCTAATTAAAGAGTGCCTAATTTTCCGGTGCCTAATTTTCCGCCTTGTCAAAAAGTGCCTAATTTTCTGGTGCCTAAATTTCCGGGTGCCTAAATTTCCAGGTGACTAAATTTCCGAGTGCCTAAATATCCGGATGCCTAAATATCCAGATGCCTAAATATCCGGTGCCTAAATTTCCAGATACCGTTGTAGGAGTCGATGTCATCATGTAGAATACGACATGTGTTATATGTAGTAGAAGTCGATGTCATCATGTAGAATACGACATGTGTTGTATGTAGTAGAAGTCGATGTCATCATGTAGAATACGACATGTGTTGTATGTTGTAGGAGTCGATGTCGTCATTTAAAATACGTCATGTGTTGTATGTTGTAGGAGTCGATGTCGTCATGTAGAATACGACATGTGTTGTATGTTGTAGGAGTCGATGTCGTCATGTAGAATACGACATGTGTTGTATGTTGTAGGAGTCGATGTCGTCATGTAGGATCCGTCATGTGTTGTATGTTGCAGGAGTCGATGTCGTATTGTGATTTACGACTTGTGTTGTGTGTTGTGGTTGAGTTAGATACAAGAATAGTATCAGTGCTTTTCTTAAGGACGCGCGGTGACGTCTGTGGCGGTTGATTTACACGGCGTAATTGTGATCTACAATACAGTACATATTACATCAAGACAATACGAACTGTGACGTGGGCTCCTGGTTTGCTAAGACAAGATAGAGAGGGACTGTCCAGTGTGACTTAATATTTGTACCAAGTATCAATTCATATGTTACTATGTTATTTTAGCCTTATAATTATATAATTCAGAACATTTCGTATTATTTTCCATTTCTTCTATGTTTTGCATTCATTACATTATACTATCTACGTTATAAATCAACCAAATCAACAAACACATATAAACATCACGTTATTTTTTAAATTATATTCGATGTTGGTGGTTAACAGCTGGATACTTATATATATATATATATATTGCTTTTTTAAGGTCACTGAGGCTCGGAAGATCATCTAGGCATTCCAGTATTGGAAGATCTTGTAGAGAAGCCAGGGCGACATCGTCTACTTTATTCTGTGTGGCATAGACTTCGAGGTAGTGTTCTGTCCAACGTTCTAGCTGCTTGGTTTGATCTGTAATTTTTTCTTCTGATTTGGATAGAAGGGGGGCAGGCTTAGACACTGTTGGACCCAGGGCCGCTTAAATGCCATCAAATAGAGCTTTGCTATTTCCTGAGTGGAGACTGTCTTGGATTCTGTTGCATGTATCCCTCCAAAAGTTGTTAGCACATTTTCTAGCCATTTGTTTCGCCTCTTTATTAGCACTTTTGAAGGCCTCCAAAGATCTTGGATTTGGCCTTGTCTTGCGAGCGAGGTGTGCAGATCGCTTTTTCTGGATGCAAGGTTCCATATGTGCTAGATTCGCCTCAAACCAGTTTACATTTTTGTGTTTTTGAGGCCCAAAGGCGGTGATTGCCGAACTGTAGATTACATCTCTTAATTTCTACCATCTGATAAAGATGTCTTCTTCATCACTTAACGAGGGGATAGAACTGTTCAGGAGCTCGCCAAAGAGTGCACACTTCTCTGGGTCACCTACATGGTTGACGTTAATTCGCCTAGTTCTGGGTTGAGTGGAAGTATACGCCTTCTTGAGAAGTAGTTTTATTTTGCTTAGCACTAGTGAATGGCCTTTTCAAACTCCTAAGGAAAATAGGTTGCCCTCCTAAACTACTGCAGTTCATTGAATGTTTTCACGAGGAAACTAAATGCACTGTCAAATTCAATGGAGCCTAATCAGCACCTTTTGAGGTTTGCAGTGGTGTCAAGCAGGGATGTGTGCTCGCACCCACTTTGTTTGGCATATTCTTCTCCTGTCTACTGCATTATGCGTACAACGACATAAACGAAGGTGTGTTTCTCCATACAAGATCCTCTGGAAAACTATTTAATGTATCAAGGCTGCGGGCAAAAACCAAGGTTAGGAAGCTACTCGTCAGGGAACTCCTGTATGCTGATGATGCAGCTATTGTGGCTGATTCTGATATTCAGCTACAGTGCCTGGTAGACAAATTATCTGCTGCTTGCCAGAAGTTCGGCTTAAACATCAGTCAAAGCAAGACTAAGATACTTGTCCAAAACACAAACACTGCACCTCAAGTAAGCATTAATGGTCAACCACTAGAAATTGTTGATCACTTTTGTTACCTTGGCTCCATCATATCCAACAACACTCGACTGGATAAAGACATAAACAACAGGATAGCCAAGGTAATGGCCACCATGTCACGGCTGCAGAAAAGAGTCTGGGACAACATATTGCTGACTAGCAGTACTAAAGCCCTAGTCTACCGGACCTGTGTGTTGAGTACCTTGCTGTACGGAAGTAAAACATGGTCAACCTACTCACGGCAGGAAAAAAAGCTGAATGTTGTCCACCTCCGATGCCTAAGGCGGATCTTTAAAATAAGGTGGCAAGATAAGATAACCAATGAGGAAGTGCTACAAAGAGCAGGGTGCCAGGACATCCGCTCTGTTATCAGCAGCAGACGCCTTGGCTGGCTTGGCCACGTTCGTAGAATGCCAGTAGGTCGACTTCCACAGGACATCCTGTATGGCGATCTAATAGAAGGCAGGAGAGCCGCTGGTCGCCCACTTTTACGTTATACGGATGTATGCAAACGCGACATGAAGCTCTTCAAAATCGACACTGGCAACTGGGAAGAGGTGGCACTGGACAGATCCTCATGGAGAGAGAGCATAAAGGAAGGGTCAAAGATTGCAGATGTCATATACAACAGAAACAGAAAGAAGGGTGAAAATGCAACGGCGTCTGGTGATTATATATGCCCAACCTGCGATCGCATCTGTGTATCAAGGATTGGCCTCTTTAGTCACACAAGAAGTTGCAAAGGGAAAAGATCGTCTAAAATGCCACAGATATATATATATATATATATTTATATATATATATATATATATATATATATATATATCAATAATTAAATATCAATTTTAAGTACACTATGTGTTCGGAGATCCTAATTTGTAAAATTAGTCATTGTTGTGCTCATTACTTTATCGTCAACGATTATTACTATTCGACAAACAGCAGCGCGAATCATTCAAGACATCTTGCCATCAAGAGCTGATATATAGTTTCTTGACAACTAGAATTTTTTGTTGCTCACCTGGCTGTCATAAATCGTTCAGTAAACGTTCCTTGCATGACAAAAACGGGCCCCCTTTAAGTGCTCTTTCATTATTTAACTTTTGATTTGATCAGCAATTTTTGTTTCTAGAATAAACAGTGTCGAGAGAATGCATTTCTGCAGCTCAAAATGCAGGAAAATTTTTAATTTTTATACGGTAATTGTGCCGTTCATACCTTTACATAAGTTTTTGCAGTTTTTTTTATTTCTTATTTTTTATATAGTTTTCTTGTTTTTTCTTGTGATTTTTTAAATATAGTTTAATAGTCTAAATAACAAAAAATGTATACCCTGTGATACGCATACCCAAGTTTGAGATCCACTGATTTATCTAACCCAAATTTAGTCATCTGAAACGCAACAGTTTTGCTGTTCATTAGAGTCTTTGGACGGGCTACACTTGACAGCAAAGACTGTCTCAACCAGCAATATTAAAGATTTGATTAGCCTAATGGTTAAAATATTTTACCTGGGCGTAGTGACCACAACGATGAGTGTATCTGGTAGTGGTTCTGATGGTGCAACGGTAGAAAGGGGGGTCCAAAAAGTTTTTTTCAGTGAGCCAATGTTCTACAGCTGCCTTTGCCAGCTCACCATTAAAGGGGCTATATTTAGCTGTTGAAGAGAGAGACGAAAGCCTTCCATCCAGCTTTCGCCTGGCCAAGAGAGCAAGCACAAATTTAACTATTGAGACCTACCCAAAATATAACGAGACTTACTGACGTCATCAAACACGTGAAAAAGTACCGATGGAGATCTTTGTACATAGTCGCCCCACAGACCGACAACAATAGTTGACCAATTTTGAGCTAAAAATTTTAAGGTATAACATTTTTTGTGTGCATATAATCCTAATCATCGAATAGTAACATGGTAAACTATTAGCTCATGTGTCCCACTATTAATGTAATCACGATGATTTCTATGTTTACTACCTACAGGTATACTTTTAATTTGAGTCTTAAGATTAACAAAAGAAAAATCCATAAACAATCTTTTTTTTTCTAAGACAATACATTATTTGTACAAATGTAGTGTATATTTAGCTACATTATTTGTACAAATGTAGTGTATATTTAGCTTTTATCAACCAATAAAAGTTACATTGAGCACTTTAAACCCCGCCAAATCACCCCCTCCTGAGAACAAATCCTGGTTAAACGAATTAATAAATCTACTAGACTTTATAATATTCTACTGTAAAGTGTAATGCCTTTAGATATAGGCTTACAAGACGGTGCGCAACTTGTTTCTGAACATTAATTTAAGAAACTCTTCAATAAATAGGGCCTACTTTCTGAAATACCCGAAAACCTGTTCGACAATCCACTGGAAGTATCAAAGACTAAGACTATGTTTGTACATGTTAAAAGAATCTTCGCCTTTTGACATGGCATGGTCGAATCTTTCAGAAAGTACATTTGGGCATTTTCAATATTTTCTAAGAAGAATTTGCTGTAACATATCGGGGAATAAATCAAGGGGAGTAGTCTTAATGAATATCTAGATTTTTTCATATATAATTTGAGAACATTTTATCACCATGTAATCATTTAATAGTTTTCAGTTTCAGGGTATGTTTTTTTTTTAAACAAATAAGTTTTCTCTGGTCTAAGTTCTTCATCTTTTTTCTTTAGGAAACTAATTGCTTCCTGGTGATGCAGAGATACGTCAATGCTAGTCCCAGAGAAAAATCATTAAGAAGAGAAAGTCTCAAGGACAGTGACAGTGACACAACTGACTTACTTTTAGACCTGAACAAAATTTGACCATATTTATCTGCTGGTGGTGAATACCCTACGTGGTTATCGCACATGCTGTCATAAGTATTGGCCCTGTCCATGTAAACAGTGCTCCAAGACTAAAATAGTGAAAATAAAATTTAAATATTAGTTACCGAAATCGTAAGAGATATCCAAGTCCTACAGGTCTCATTGGTACAAGTCATGGAGATCAGACAAAATATATGCAGTCATTTTTTTTTAAATAACATTTTTATTTAAATCCCCCCCCCCCCCCCTTTTATTTTTAGGCCAAATAATTGGCATTCTAACAAAGCTCAAATGAACTCACTCTGTCTGTCTGGTTAGAATTTTTTACACTTTGTTTTTCTCAAACTTCCCCTTCTCGTGGATCGAAGTGAAGTTTTGCACAATTATTGATTGTTGATGATAACACAGGAATGAGCTCAAAGAAAATCAAAAAGTTCATCTATAAATAATAATTAATTAATTTAGTTTTATATAGAAATAGGGAGATAAGAGAGATAAGACTTGCAATATTGAAAGATTTGACAGCGATCTAACGGTTTCCTCCCTACATTTAATATAATATTTATTATTTAAAAAGCATTTTTGTGTTTTGTATGTCTTTTTCTGTATTTTCTCCGATTTTTAAAAAACATTTTCGATTTTCCTTAAGCTTTAAAAAAAAAAAAAAAAAAAAGAGACAGTATAAAATTTTAGTAGCATTCTATGTAAGCCCGTTTTTTTTTACTTTCCTTTAATTATATATATATATATATATATATATATATATATATAAAAGTCGTGTATTGTATTGGTCGAATTAGCGTGTGTCATGTGTTAAAGTAGCTTATAGATAGATAGATAGATCGATAGATAGATCGATAGATAGATCGATAGATAGATCGATAGATAGATCGATAGATAGATCGATAGATAGATCGATAGATAGATCGATAGATAGATCGATAGATAGATTGATTGATAGATACATAGATACATAGATAGATAGATAAAAGGTTGGACGAATGTGAATGTATGGAAAGAGATAGATATATTGATTGAGTCATTGATTGACTAATTGACAATTTATTTTATAGATATCGACTTGACCATGGTATCTGTAAAACAGTTGAAGCTAACGTAATAGACCATCGATATATATCCAAAGTCTTGAAACACATTAATTTAACCTTGACCTCAACAACTACGAGAGCGTTCCTGCTCACCAAGGGTTCAAGTCGGAGCCTCTTCCTCTCCTCATTCATCAGATTTAGGTACGTGGCTCTTGCAGTGTCTGTTACTTTGAAGACGTGGTAAGCTCTAGTCACAGCCAAGGATATAGAGCAAGTCCAGGCAAAAACAATTGGAAGACAGGTCTATAAAGAGAAAACAAAAAGCCCATTGATAAAAGAATCTATTGCCAATGATCATCGCCCAACGGCAGAGAGTTTGGCAAATATTGTTTCAGGACGAATAAAACCGAGTCGTTCGATCGACAATATTCAGCATCACATGAATAAAGTAAAAAAACAAACAAAATTCCCAGTACATATGACAAAATAATAATTATTATAATAATTCCTCTTTATGGCCTCCTTCAGTCGCAAAGGACTATGGGTCATCTCATGGAAATGAGATGAATTCCTGGGCATTAGCTGTGGTCGGAACGATGTCGCCCACACATCAGTTCCCCCTCCCACTCGCCGCAGCTGATGTATTCAAAGGAACGGCAGTGTCGATACAGTTGGGGGTCAGAGGCATCGCAGGTTCTGCCAAAGTGTAGCACTGGGTGCTGCAAACTGCCTTACGGTCGCCAGCTCCTGATATTTCCTCAGGGTTGACTCCCGAAGCCTTTCTCATGATTGGGTATAGCTGCAATTCAACAGGGGTTTGAATTCAGAGTTTTCCTTCTCCTAGGTGGGTAGCCAGCTATGGCTAACAAGCCCCTCCTGCCCGAAGCTTACTGGTTAAGGCGCCAGTTGCTCGCCTTTGCCCCTTCTCCTGTTAGTGTGATTCCGAAAGGTTGTCATTGCCGGAAGTGGTAATGGATGTAAGCACTCCACTACCTATAAAATGCTTCCTAATGGCATGCGTTTCAAATAGCCTCTGACAACCAGTCGAACTCCTGGCCTTCACGTGTGGCTCAGATATTGAGTCCGGCGGAACTGTTCTAATAATTGATATAATGGTTAATTTTTTTAAACATGAAAATTAGCCACCTCAGTTAGAGTTAGCTCCCTAGATAATATATTTTGGATGTTTTCTGATTGGCACACTTGCAATCTTTCTATTTCCTATATTGAGAATCTGTCACAGTCTCGGTTGACATTGCCCGTTCTCTGTTCTCCTCGGGCCATGAGAGTGAAAGACAAGTGAAACCTCCGATTTAAAAAGAGGAAGTAAGAATGACTAAATTGACTTTTAGGCAGTAGTATGTTTTGGTTGGGAAGAATAGTAACTTTGAGTTGAATAGAGTCGTCTCTGGGACTTGAGACTGTACGCATATTTTTAATAGTTGTTTCCTGTACTTAGAGCTGGATACATGTTATTGAAGTTTATTTTTACCCGCTGTGATGCGGACGCATTTTAGTAGTGAAGTTGTGTTATGAAGGACTTGGATATTTGATACCGCTGTTATGCGGGTAAAGTTATAATTCAATTGGATATTTTGATGAAATGACTAGAAGTAAAGTAACAAAATAAAGAAACAATCTACATAAATATATCTCTATCTATCTATCTATCTATCGATCCATCGATCCATCGATCTATCGATCCATCGATCCATCGATCCATCGATCCATCGATCCATCGATCTATCGATCCATTGATCTATCGATCCATCGATCCATCGATCCATCCATCCATTTATCTATCTATCTATCTATCTATCTATCTATCTATCTATCTATCTATCTATCTATCTATCTATCTATCTATGGCACTGTCATTTTATCTGTTATTTGTATGTCTATCTATTTTGTCTTAACATTGTAGTATAAAATCTTCACTGACCATTACTCCAATGAGACCAGAAAACAATTAGATGTAATCTCCTGCTCCTATCAGGCCTGTTAAGAGCAAATCTTTAAAAGTTTCCTTCTAGTTTAAATCTAAAACATTAACTGCGTTTGTCAAATAGCCTTGAAATGTATTAATATTACTATACTAGTGATGTTTTGTCTTTCTATACTTTATGACAAGACGAATAAGATTGAAAGAGCAGATTAAAAAGCTCAGATTATTATTATTATAAAAACTATAGACGCAAGATAAAACAGCCTGGGATCAGGTCAGTCCGCAGCCATCAGTTAAAGTCAAACTAGGAAGAATATGTCAAGCTGTCTCTTGACGTAATCCAGCAGACATGTTGTAAATTGTGCAATCCCACGATCGGTCTGTTCCTTAGGATAAGACCCTTTACAATGATTACATGTTTATCATTGATTTACTAATGAGAAAATTATCACCAGGCAGACGACAGCCACTCTAGTGTTAAGCTGCTGGGTCAAGGTACACGGAGCACAGGAGATGTTCAATGTCATGGTGACACTTTATTTACATGTTACTTCCTTTCATCTTATGAACTGACAATTCTGTCATTTGATTCGTTTATTTTATTCCCTACGCTAGAACAAATTCATACAAGAGCTCTTTCTTCCCTAGTACCATTAGAGAATGGAGTGGGTTGCCTGAATCAGCCAGGAAAACCAGTGACTTAGCAGAGTTTAAGCCATTGATCAACGTGCATGTTTAGATTGACTCATGAAATGCTTAGGGCGTAATTATCTTCTTGTTTGTTGTTTTTTGTGAATAATGGGCAATGCCAAAGATACGTAACGGGGCTGCGTCAGCCAACGACATAGTCCTATTCACGGATTCGATGTCCACACTAGAGGCCTTAGAGGAGCTAGCTAGCAGGGAGGTATTCATCCAGCCTTTTATACCGCTCAAAGTAGGTCAGTACTGACCTTTCACTCCAAAGGTTTAGTGGACCTACATTAGCCATTATTTCAACCGCATTTACTGGACTTGTCTTAAAGGTTCCACAGACAAATCTTAGGGCTTGGGATTGTATTTTATCAAGTTGTTCAAGAGCAGTCCTAGAGCCATAAATTTGCACAGGTAGGCTGTAGTCTATCTGTGATCGGACTGCTCCTAAATACAGGGATCGGAACATGTACATCCTTGTTCTTATTGTACGCTCTTGTAGGAAGTCTCTGATCCGTCCCCGCACCCCCACGGCTCTTATCTTATGAAACAAAGCAGGCCGCCATCCTTTATCATATGCCTGTTTTAAGTCAATGAAGACAGCGTATGGGCAACTTTTTTTTCAGGGTCTTATGTTTGTTTTAGGGCTACTATAAATACGTTGCGGTTTCAGTTAGCACCCCAAGGAACAATTCTGCCAAGTTTTATCACAATTAGTGAAACGGTTAAAGGGTTTGATTTCTATACATACATACATATTATTATTATTATTATAGCTTTTATATAGCGCTACTTTCATGCTTATAGCATGCTCAGAGCGCTTTGGTCCAATCTCATTTGTGGACCAGTGGGGGGGGGGGGTGGAGGGGGTATGTAGGAGTTGGTTTTCCGTGTTGCCTTCAGGCGCTCAGTAAACGCAACTCTGCCCGAGTCGAACCTCGAGCCCCCTTCTAGGTAGCCAAGACAAGCCAAGTTCAAGCGCACTTATCCTCTCGGCCACGCTTCCCACTCTTAAAACTCATGCATACATATATCTATACATACATCATACATACATACATACATACATACATACATACATACATACATACATACATACATACATACATACAAACATACATACATAAGCCTTACATTCTACTTTATAGTACATATTTAATTAATTACTTTTTTAATTCACACGTAAATCCCAAAGTTTTATCAGGGGAAATAACACTTATATTGTATTTTTCTCTGTTTAAAGACCCAGTGTGTCTTGTTGAAAGTCAGAACGCGTGTATAGAGTTATCTCCCAGTCCAGTTTACACATACCAGATGATTCCCCCTTTTTAAAGCACAGCATTTCCTATTCCATTCTTTGTTTATTAGATGCATTTTCAATTTAGCTGTCAAAAACCAATTGTCAATGTGGATTATGGGATAACGTCAGTATGTGTGTCACGTTTAAAAACTACATAATGATGTCTAAGTAAAATGCTGTGAGTAATCAAATCTGTTCTTCATGCATATAAATATTCTCAATCTTGTGACTGGAATACTTATTTAAGCTTTAATTATGTCACATATAAAGTTCCATAGGCATACCAGATAGATAATTGGAAAATAAACTTTATTTTTTTTAAAACTAAGCTTCTATTAATAGTAGTTGTGTAGATTACTTTGTATTAGTCATGTCATTAAATTTTAATAGATTTAGACCAGGAGTGGGCAAATTACTACCCGCGGGCCACATGCGGCCCAAAAAACTGTTTTATGTTTTATACCTACAGAAATCGGGTGAGCTCACAGAGTTTACATATAAAGAATGCAAATATATTAAAAATAACTAATTTTAAATATCTATATAAATTATTAAAATGTCTGATTCTTATCATTTATGATGAAGAGGCGAAAGAAACATTGTCTCTACATGTCATTCTGAAAACCTAAACTAAACAAAGCTTATTCTTATTTGCAATATTTTAATAAATCCAGTCTATTTATTCAATGCTTTGAAGAGCTGTGTTGAACGTCTTGGCTTGGAATAGTATAGCAAATATAGCAACTGATGGAGCCCGGGTTGGAACTAAGAAAAACAGGTTTTTGTAATTTAAAAAAATTAATAAACATCTCAACCATAAACTCTAAACAGGAAAGTTTGCACAAAACTGTATTGAATATCAAACACACTGTTGTATAAAGGGCATCATTGGTCAAACTTATCATAGCTATGTGTATAAACCACAGGCAGTAGTAAATAGAGACTTAGAAACAAAACATTCAGATGTTCGGTACCACAGTAGTGTCCGCTGGCTTAGCATGGACAACGTATTGAGAAGTATATAGCATCTTAAGGAAGAAACTGTTATGTTTCTTAAAGGACATTGACTGAGACTTGGTTACTAATGTTCTAATGAAGATTGGAAGACTCAAGACTATTTTTCTTTCATCGGAGGAATCGCACATGAAATGTATGTGCATTTTTTATCTTTCAAACAAAGTTTTTCCATTTCTCCAGGCAAGCTAGTGAAACACGTTTGGAGATTTTCCTTTGCTGAAAGTTGAAACTATTTCTAGCAGAATGTTTGACTACTTTGATTGTGGAGTTTGAAGTCAAATTTTAAGACGTCTAGAACTTGGAATCAGTTTTCAATACCCTCAGCTCACCATTTTAATGCAAAACTGATTCAGCTCCACGGTAAAGCGGTTTGCGCTCTGGACTGTCGTTCGGATTTATCGATGATCCCGGGTTCAAATCCTACCCGCTTTCCCCCCCGGGAGGTGTGGACTAGGAAGAAAACTATCTTCAACTCAGAAGGAACATCCGAAACAACGTTTGTGTCATTCGCTGCAGTTTGCAGATAGCCTGGATAGCGAGAAACGTTACAAAATTGATATCAATTATAAAATGCTGTAAAAGGGGGTTTACCCGATTTGTTTAAAAAGTTTCATTCTTTAATAGAGATAAATTCAGGCATTATTTTTATTTTTAATATCTGTGAGTGGTACATTAAACATACACTTCGGTCTCCGCCATGATCTAAAGAACACTTATTTATGCTGTTTTATTAAGATTGGTTAAAAAATTTTGATTTCTATGCGGAACATACATACATACATACATACATACATACATACATAAATACATACATAGATGCATACATACATACATATTCCTTACATGCTACTTTATATATCAGATTAGAATGTACGACGCCTTGTAAATCAGAGACGGAAAGTGGTATTTACACTAAAATGACAAGAACAACAAAATTATTGTAGTCCGTGTGAAACTGAATCTTTATTTTTGGACAGTGAGTTAAGTCCCTGGTTTCTTGGTCTCATGTCCACTTAATCTGTAAAAAAAAAAATTATATTTCGTTGAGAGAAGCTTAGTCATTGACAGATAGGTGTAACAGATTTGTTAAGCTAATGGGAGACTACAGTTTAGACCAAAACACGGTGTGGTCATCGGGGCTCAGAATGAACAAGGAAGATAATAGAATACCAAGACAATAATGTGTAGATGTACTTCCCTCATTGTACCAGTTGGAGGGGGTGGGGGGGTGGGGGAGGTTTTAGAAAATATTTTCCCTGCTTGATTATGCTCTTAAGAAAATGAATTTGACTGATGTAGATATTAATGAAAATCATTTTTTTTACAAATAAAATACAGTTAAAGGCAATGCATCACTCACTACACAAAATGAGAATCCTTTTTTTAACACAATGCTTATGTAAGGGAAAGAACTTCGCACCGACAATCACATCTTGCATTCATGTAGAAGTTTTTTTTCCCTTTTTCTATATCAATGAAATTAATTAACAATAATTAATAATAATTTAATTTATAAACACATGTAGGATTAAGGCTCTGCAGTAACATTACAAAGCATAAACACGAGAACAAAAGTGTCGAACTGGTCTCAAATGTACTGAATAGACAGGACTTAATGTTCTTTCTAGAATGTAGCATGTTGTCTGTCTGGGATCAATAGAGAGGGATTTTGTCGTCAGGTAAACCTGCTTACACGGCGTTGCAGTATCGATGGCGGGAGAGTGTGAAAGCTACATCCTTTTTGTTGACTCCGTTGTCAAATTTTTTCGGATCTGGCCTATTCTGTGGAGCTGTCGTATGTGTGGGTCGAAAGGTAGTGTTCAGTCAAAGAACTCCGAGAACCACATGAACAGAAGGAATCTCAGTATATAATTGGTTATTTATTTTTATCAATTCATATTCAGTTTGGTGAAATAAAAAAAATTGTTTAATGTTTCTAACTGATCCAAGAATAGGTGTGGGAAAGATAATTTATTAAATTGTCTAAGGGGCGAAACCCTACATAGTCAGCCGTATCTGTAAATACTTTTTATACATTAACTTCCCTTTCTGGTATCAATTAATATAATTAATTACGAGTATTTTACTGACGATTCGGTTAATTTTTAAAATGTATTTATGTCTTGTCTACTGTCACTGAATAAATGAGCTAAGTTTCACTTAGACTTGAGAATGGGTGTGTGAGAAATAAGGTTTACAAACTGTTTACCAGATAGACAGAAAGTTAGACAAACAGACCACAAAGTGAGTTTATATAAGCTTTTTTAAAACAGAAAAGAATATCGCAGCATAGAAAACTCAAAGAGAAAAAGAGAAGATGTTTCCCTTTAGAAGTTTGTTTGTTCGTCCATCAGTTCAATAGCGCAGCTCAGAGTTCCAACAATACTGCGCTTGCTTCAACGTTCCAGGTTTACCAGTCTTGATGTATTCTCTGTAGTTGACTAGCAAATCATTCGTTTAACTGGAGCGGAGCCAAAGTCACTGTCGAAAATATCCTCACATTTATACCAGTATTTTATCCTTTAAAAAAGATTGTCTACTCACGGATGGTCAAAGCCACAAACGACCACTCTATTACTTTTGATGCACTGCATTTCTCCACAGCCAACGTGTCTTGCGTCTTTATTCACAATCTGAAACAAACGCGTTCAAATTTTAAAACAAATTGAGAAGTGTTTCGCAGCTGGATTAAGACTTTCCATTTTCTTCGCCCATGGATTTCTACTGTTTGTAAAGGAACGCGAACACGCTTTTGGCTGCCACTGTCCAAACTTTAAAAATTATAATTAAATCTTTTTTTAAAATCATTTTTCTTGCCTACTTTTGTTACAATATTGTTGCAGTAGTCTGGATGGTGCAAATGTTGTATACGTTATTGTTGCCAACTCCCATTCTTGAACCTGGTTAAAAGTTTGCACAATTATTTATTGCCAAAACAATACCTGAAGCAATAAACAAAACTAAGCAATAAGTTAATTAATGAGTGATAATTTATTATTTTAATAGAAAAGGGAAAACAATCGAACGATATTGAGAGCTATGATAGTGATTGTGCAGTTCTATCCTTTATATAAGCTTTGCTTTGCGTTGCTTTTTTTTTTTTTTTAAAGTATTTATCAATTTTTCTTGTTTCAAATTGTGATTTTTTATATTTCAGTATAAGCAAATTTATGACCCTGTGTTGACGCATACCCAAGATTGAGAAGCACTGATTTATGTAACCCAATTCTAGTTATCTGAAAGGCACAAATTTCGTTGGCGTCTTTGCAATGCCTACAATTGACCACAAAGATAGTCTCAACCACCAGGTATTTTACCTGGGCGTACTGAGCGCACTGTAGAATAGATCTGGTAGTGCAGCGGTACGCAGGAGGGTCCAATCTGCTCTTTTCTTTAAGCCACTCTCCTACAGCCATGCTTGCCAGATCGCCATTTTGGGGGGTGTATCTACCTGTTGCAAAGAGAAAAGTAAAGTGACAACGGTACCGAATCTTAAATCGTCTTCAACGACTTAAAATGTACCTATATAGATTTATGTAACCAGAAACAGGGCAGACCTACCAGAACATTAGGACAAGTTTTAGCGTACAATGTTAAGATAAATACACTCTTTAACAAACACAATTAAAAAGAAAACTTAAAAAAAAAAAAAAGGGACTTTTTCAAGGGAAGGAACTACAGATTTTCAACTATATCTATCTATCTATATCTATCTATCTATCATATATCTATAAATAAATAAATATATATATCAATACTGTAGAATTTAGCTCCTTTTTTCGATATCAAAGAAAAAAAAATTACCAATAATTAATGACTAACTGGTCAATTTTCGAATTAATTCATATTTTTTTTAGTACAGCATCTACATCAAAAATGAGAAAACTTTCAAAATGATACATAGTGATCACATACTAGTGGTACGGGTCCAGATCTATTCCAGATGGCCATATAAATAATCATTATATAAAATATAGATCTAGACTAGACAGAGATCATCTAGATCCAGATTTTAGATCTATTTAGTTTCTACAGTCCTACAGTCTAAATCTATCTACATTGCCCCTATCAATTATTATTATCTAGGCCTAAGGTAAAGCTTAGCCGCTAGCTTAAGGCAGGAAGGCAGAATTTAAGTCATTGGTTAATATGCATGACTAAATGCATGACGCTTAGGACGTAATCATCTTCTTTTTTGAAGTAACGTCTGTAATATATAAGATAAGATACCAGAAAGACAGATTTGTAAACATTATTTCAATTCAAAATGAAATCAAGATCAGCAACTAGGTCATGTTTTCCATAATTAAGAAAATTACGATAATTTCATTGACTTATGCATATAGGTAAGCGTTTACTTCGAATATAAAGGGGCTTTAAAAGCTTGATTTAGAATATGGACTGATATGCTTAGATGCTTACTTTATCTTTGGTTAGAATCGGATCTAGTACATAGTTGGCTACGGCGCTGTAAGTGTTCTACGTAATATATGCTTGTTTTATGTGAGTGTGTAGTGCGTTTACAGTGTCCTATTTTATGTTCTGTTTGTTCGTGTTATGGGTAATGTGTGTGTCACTGTGTAATGTGTGGGTGTACAGAGTCATGTGAAAAATGTTTGTTTGTTGTGTGCTTTGAAATTTCTACTGTTTATTGTGTGTACATGTGGGTGTACGTCTGTGTACGTGGGTGTGTATGTGTGTGTATACGTGTGTGTGTGTACGTATGTTTACGTGTATGTTTACGTGTGTATTTGTGTACGTGTCATGTGTGTCAACAACCCATATATCGTGTTCTGCCTAATATTTGTGTTCTGAATAATGTCTTTAATTTCTGGCCCCCTTCAATGGTAGAACCAAGACCGGAACAAGACTTAATAAAACCTAAAGCTATTTGAGACATGGGACCACATATACGATCGCGCACAAGCTAGCCCACATTAGGTAATTTTTTCTTTTATCTTTCTCTACAATAAGCTCTTTTTCTGGGAAGCTAAGCAGCTTGCGATGTCTTCTAGGTAAATCCTGCACTGGGTAGAACGTCTTTGGTTTATCACGTGTAACATGCGACAGTTGATGTATTCTGGAGAGACATTCCTGTGTATATGCCACTCAGGGTAAAGAAATCATTGGCTTTGGTGGTAAAGAAACTATCCATTTTTTGCTTGGCTCCATTTTGTATTCTTGAGGTGATACCAACGCTTTTGTTTTTCGCTGTCCATAGCTTTCTTTGTCATCATTTCTTTTCTATGGCTTCCCAGTGGTCAGCATTAATGTCCACTGCTTTGAGGTCTGGTTAGATTACATCCTTTTATTGTGGAGACGGCCAATTTTTCTGGAACGATTGCGAGTTTTCCATAAAAGAGGACTTTAGGGATAGGTTGCATTCTCGATCGGAGGTGATCTTATCTTATCTTATAATATACAGGAGATAAAATAAAAGCATGTGTATTAGTGACATCACCCCCCCCCCTCACCGCCATGCAGCCGATGCTGTGTCTAAAGGACGACAAATTTGCAATACAGTTTGTGATTATATGTGATGTGTGCTATATTTTTATTTTTTTTATATGTGTGTTGGGTTTTTATATATGTCCTTTGATAATGCTTTTCCATACTGATGCACGTGTGTTGTGTGTAATGTTTCTAATGTGTGTTTATTGTTTAATGATTATTAGTCCTGCTTTAACGACGTGTAATTGTTGCACTAATTGTATTTTCTAATGTGCTCACTAAGAAACGGTTTTAATTGATTCGTAATATACCCGATTCTCATATTACAATTAATATTGATTTCTAGGAAATTTTAAAGTGTCCTTAGAACGCACCTTTTTTCCCATCCACTTGTTTATACAAAATATTCAGTTAAAAAATCTTTCCTTTTAAAGCACAAAAGCATTACTCTACATTTGAAACATTATTTGAGAATAATCTAATACCCCCCCCCCCCCCCTCCTAAAGAAATTCGAAATGGCGGCACAAATAGGTTATGTGTTTGTCTTTACAAAGTTAGAGTAACCAAATCAAATGTATGTAGCACTATTTTCTGTAGCGGCAGGATGAAGGTGATAATAAAATGCATGGGTCATGGCTTCCAATATTTCAATGCATTCAGAATATGTGGCCGTGAGATCCACTGGAAACAAAGAAACAAAGGTCAGAATTCAAGGATTAAGAAAATGTTTATAAAAGTGTTAAAAAAGAAGCTTTGACTTTTGATCTGGCATGTTCGAATCTTAAAAGTATTCACTTTGGACATTTTAAAATTTTCAAACAACAATATATTGTGACAAATCGGGGTATACATCAGTGGTCCAAGCCCTTATGAGCAGCAATTATATTTCTTATGTATTTTTCGACCTCTGGCCACCGTGTATTAAAATAATTTTTTTCAGCGTCAGCGTTTGTCCTTTTGATTGCAACTAAACTTTCTTTGGTCTCAGTTCTTTAGCTGTTTCTTTAAGAAACAATAGCATCCTAGTTCTGAAGATAATGTCAATGATAGCTCCATAGAAAAACAAAAGAACAATAAATAGACAGGCTTACTGACGGAGACAGTAATACTATTGACTTACTTTTCGTCTTGAACAAAAGTTGACCATATTTATCAGCTGGTGGACCATAACCTCTGTGGTTATCACATATAAGGCCATAAGTATTGGCCCTGTCCCTCAAAGAATTGCTCCAGCCCTAAAATATTTTTAAAAAAATAATTATTAGTATGGATGGATAAATATATAGAAAGAGAGATAGAAAGATAGATAGATAGATTGATAGATTGATAGATAGATAGATAGATAGATAGATAGATAGATAGATAGATAGATAGATAGATAGATAAGAAATGCAACGGCGCCTGGTGATTACATATGCCCAATCTGTGACCACAGCTGAGTATCAAGGATTGGCGTCTTTAGTTAAACCAGAATTTCAAAGGAAAGATAGGATGTTGCTACAATTGAAATGCCACTCAATATAGATAGATAGATAGTAGATAGATTAGTTGAAATAAGATAAATTTAATTCTTAATTTTTTTTGGTTGGCTAATTAATAATTTAAGAATAATTTATTATACAAATAGATGTAGTCTCTGAGGTTGTTAAAGAGAGAATCATAGGCTATCGATACATTTTTAAGGTCTCGATACTCATCAATCGGAAATACTTGATTCTTCGTGCTTACCAGGGGTGCAAGTCCGTAGAGCTTTCTTTCTGTATTCATCAGACCTAGGTACGCTTTTATTGCATCAGTTGACACAGAGAATACTTGGTAAGCTCTAGACTCTGCCAGTGATATACAGCAAGTCCATGCAAGAATAATTGGAAGACAGATCTATAAAGAGAAAACAAAAAGCCCATTGATAAAAGAATCTATTACCGATGATCATCGCCCAAAGGCAGAGAGTTTGGCAAATATTGTTTCAGGACGAATAAAACCGAGTCGTTTGATCGACCACTTCAGCATCACATGAGTCAAGTTAAAATCTAAAGAACGTACCACGTGATATAAAGTATAAAATGTTATTTTCAAAATTAGCCATCAAAATAAGATTTAGGATTCTAAATTGCTTTTACTTGATGAAAGAAGAAAGGTATAAAACTAGGCAAACTTTGAAAGTTGATAAAAGCAATATGGTCGAAGTCTTAACATCAATTTATTGCTTTGTCTCTCTCATTTTCTTTTCTTTTTTTTTCTTTCTTACTTTCTGATGTTCTCTTTATCTGTCTCTCTTACATTCTTCCCATTTTTACATTCTTGTTTTTTTTATTCATTACTTTATTTACACTTTAAATATCATTATTTTTTCGATATTCAGTATCTCAAACTTTATCTCACTTCATTGAATTGAAGAAATAATTTACATAGATATAACATCTCTCTCTCTCTCTCTCTCTCTCTACCTATCTATCTATCTATCTCTCTCCATCCATTCGTCCATTCATCTATCTATCTATCTATCTATCTATCTATCTATCTATCTATCTATCTATCTATCTATCTATTTGTCTGTCTGTCTGTCAGTCTGTCTATCTATCTGTCTATCTATCTATCTATCTATCTATCTATCTATCTATCTATGTCTGTTTTATCTGTTCGTGCGTCCTGTTTTCTGTCTTTCTTTCCTTTCAAGACTTTTTATTCAAAATGTCTACTTTCTATTTTGTCTTAACACTAAAAATAAAATCTTAACATACCACTATTCCCATGAGACTAGAAAAAAGTATTAGATGTAATCTCGTGCTCTGATTTGCTTTTTTAATAAACAAAACTTGAAAAATTTTCCTTCCAATTTAAAGCTAAACCACTAAATGTATCTGTCAAATAGCATTAAATGCATTGATTGTATTTTAAATTTGTATTTTTTTAAATTACTTTATGACAAGACAAAGAAGATTTAAAGAGCGGATTACAAAGTTCAGAATATTATTTAAAAAAAAGACCAGATGTAATATAAAACACCCTCGGATCAGCTCAGTGCGCATACATCAGTTGAAGACCAACTACACGCTAATGAAGAAGGCTTGCCAACTGGTCGTTAGAAAAGCTGTGACCATAGTCGTACGGGACGGGAAGTCTGGAAGTTTCTAAAACGCCCAAACAGGAAAAAGACGAGTGGTGGCAGCTAGAAAGAGATGATCAGACAAAATTCAGTAGGTTTATACACGGGACACTGTCCGAAAAGAACCTACTTTGCTACGATCCGAGATTACCCTGATACCAGATATCGACACTCTGACATGGAAGACTGTAGAACACATCCTCCATGAGTGGAGGAAGCTCAGAATCGTTTTCGAAGATACACCTGGTCTTGTAAATCGATAGAACTGGTGCATGCGTGGTAGGGGGGGGGTCATGCCCTGTGAGAAGACAAGCCAACCCTACAGAACACTGCCCGATAACTGGACCATGCTATAAGGGATTGATCCCAGCACGGAGCCATAGAGAAAGGAGGCTTACAAATGGTAGAATGTGTCCAGCCATTTTGGAACATTATATCCAACAAATTGTTGTGCATTGTATGCCAAACATATGGGAAGTTTTTTAAGACACGACTCTATACTTGTTTATCATTGATTTACTAATGACAACAAACATGCAACGTGCATGTCTGAGGATCACTCAGACATTTGTAAAAGAACATACAACATGCATGTCTGAATGTAACGCCAAGGTTTGAACGGGCCAATCGGGAATATAGGTGAAAGTTCCAGTAGTACCTGAAAGTCTAAGAAAATAAGCAGGAGGAAGCACCCAAAAAAACCCCCAACTATTTCAGGAAAGCTAAAATAATACATCGTCACTACATTATATTCTAGTAAGTGTGAAGTCATCAAATAAAAAGGTGTCAGCCAATGGATTTACTTATTGTTATAACTTGGAACATTCACTGATCGTATAAAGGAAAAACATTTTTTACAAAGCTTCTATCAACTCACTTCGTCTTTCTGTTTAATAATTATTTTGTTCATGTTATCACTCCCACTTGACAGATCAAGTTTCAACTCTGCACAATTATTGAAAGTCCATAACAAAACATACAACTTTCCATCCTCTGTCCTGTCGATCGCATGGTCAGAAAGGGACCTTTTCTCTATTTTTTTAGCTATAACAAATCATAAATCAAACAAAAGATTGTCAAATTGATTAATTAATTAGTGGTAATTATGTTTGATGTAGCGAAATGGAGACATATATTTTACAGTACTGAAAGATATAGGTGTAAATGTACAATTCTATCTCAAATAGGTTTAATTTTGTAAATATTTTTTCTTATCTTATTGCAAAACAAAGCAAAGCTCTAGATATTTCTCTTCCTTTTCTTAATAGAATTTACATTTATGTTTAGTCTACATGTACTGAACATGTCATTATGCAATGATTTCATTAATTAGACATGCACTATAGTGCTGCCAACATTTGGGCACAAGAGGGATGTTACTATACTGCATAAGACCCGTGGTTATAGGGCTAGATTAAAATAAGGACAGGCAGGGCTACAGCCCTGGAATATCCACAAGAAAACCTAACACAAACCTCCCCCCCCCCCCCCCCCCTAAATAAAAGATTAAAATATAACCGAATCCCAACGGGTCAGAAAATAGTTGTTTTTTTCTACTATTTCTTTCGTATTTTTTTTACGGTTGGCAAAAATGTCGTGATTAAGAAGTGTCCCCTTGTAGTATTCCGAAATAAGTCGATACAGCTTAGGATTGACGGTAATGCCTCAACCCAGACCCTTACCTTCCACAAAATCAAAAATATACACTGTTTTTAACTACAATATAAGTATTTTTTTTTAAAAGGAAAGTGAGATTAAATTTTCAAGAACTCTATTTCTTTATTCTAAAATAAAGCATGGTTTTAGATATAAGTATTTTTATTCATAAGCTTAAATCCGGCCCTCCTTGGTTATGTAACAGAGGAGTTTATCCTTTGGAATCCCTAACTTAACAAGGAAGTTTTCTATATTTCATCCGAGAAGCGTGGTGTTGCTATGTTGCGCAAAGATGCAGTCGTTCAAGATAATAAAAGCATTGCTCTCCACCATGACTTCTAATGGTAGTTGTTTGCTAATTGCTGTCTGTGAACATAGATCGTAATTAACAGGGGTCGAATGGTTCCTAAAAATATTTTTACAGTCATCCATTTCACCCAAGTATCAATGTAGAGGCGTTATACAAAATTAGTTTTAACAAATGATTATAAGAAACATCCTAATAATTGGCCTGTATTTAGTTAAAGCTCAGATTTGTCATTGTTTCATGTCTTTACTCCTTGTTAGCTATTGTCGTATGCCGTCATAGACACAATGCAACCTTAGAAACAATACAATCATAGAAACAATAGAACCATGAAACTATACAATCATGAAACAATGTTTTCATCTTTACAAATTATCCCGAGTACTTCGGACATTTTTTATGTCAAATAGAAATAGAACGAATTGTTTTTCTAAGTTTGATGTTTTAAAAGCGCTAAGTATGGAATTGATCAGAGAGAGAGCATTTATTTTGTTGTTTGAATTGGGCTAGGATTTCTTGTCTTTGTTATGAAAGAGTCTAATCTGGTTCAATGTATTCACTTGTGTTTCACCGACCTGCATACATACAAAGCCGTATTAGATCAATGCCTGGTGTTCTACACTTTGTTCTTGTTGTTCCGCTCAAATATTTAAAATCCCCGCCATTCAAAACTGTGATGGAGGAAATTTTGATACTTTAAATGTTTGAGCGCTGTTGTGTTTTTATGCACTCTTAGTGCTGAAGAATGATTCATATACGACAAAGCAATTTATTCACGAGATGTGGTGAACAATTAAATATTCCAAAGACCATTGATTTATCATTCCCATAAAATAGGAATTGATTATGTCCAATAAACAAGAATTATAGCTATTAAACATTAGCTCATCTTGTACATAGAACATAACAACTGGCTATCCTAGTCTGATTGTTATCGTAACAAGTACGAGATGCATCGGTCTGTCCAGTGCTAGACGTTGTCAGTAGTGATACATCTCTTGGGTTGAAGATAAGCCATTGTATACTAAACTCATTAGTGAAGCAATATTGCATTTTGGAAAGGCTCCTCTCTAGTGCCTTTGTGTGGAAGATTTAGAGAGAGAGAGAGAGAGAGGGAAGGAAGAGAAATAAAATAATAATTTTTAAAAATCCTTTAAAACCAAAAAAAGTTTATATTAAGTGTAGTAGTATCAATTAGTTTAAAAATATTAAATCTGTGCGATTAGAAATATTTTTACCAATTGTTTTTGTGTAGTGCTATTTCATGCTTTTAGCTTTCTCAATACGCTCTGATCCTATCACTTATCTGGACCAGTTGGGAAAATGGAAGGGGGGGGGGGGTAAAAAAAAAGGGACATCTGGGGGGGGGGGGGTGACTTTCACCGCAATCGTTTCTTTCAAAACATTTGTGTAAAAAAAGATAAATTCCAACGACCTGTATTCGAACTAATGACTCAAACCGACATATGAACCACTCTGCTAGTGAGGTGCGTATGAAAGTAGAAGATTGTATAGTTAAACATTGTTTGTTTCAAATTTACTTTAAAGCTGCGGCTTATAAAGGGAACTAATTCAGCTTATACCACCACCTCAGTCATGTAAAATTGTCTTCCCTTTGTTCGAGATACTTAATAAAATAATTAACTGAATAATAATTAACTCATTGGTTAATTTTTAAAATTGATTCTTGTGTTGTCAGGTAAAAGAAATGATTGTGCTAAATTTCAGCTTGATCCGAGATTGGATGTGGGAGAAATAACGTGTACAAACTTTTGACCAGACAGACATACAGACAGACAGAGTGAGCTGATAGAAGCTTTGTAAAACGTAAAGTAACGATTTGTACATAAACACAGAATCATAAGTTACAAATACAAAACAAAACCTAATAAAATATTCAGATAGAAAGGGGGGAAGGACACTCTACTGAACACGCACAGGGATTAAAAGCATTTTGTTGTAGCAGACAATCTGGATACCGCACGATGAAAGATCTTAAGATGGGATTGTTTCGTGTACAAATGAGCGTCACAGTTCTTAGGCGTTTTGACATGTCGAAATATGCAAGCACAAAAAAACAAACACACACACAAAAACATCGGATGAAAATCTTTAGAGATGTTACAGATGATTGACTGTTTCTCTTTTAAGTTCTTCTGTTTGTCCGGAACTTTCTATCAGCTGTGTCTTGCTTCGGTCACACATTTTTTTTTTTTTTTTTTTTTTTTGTGGGTTTTTTTTTTTTTTTTTTTTATCTTGTAATGTTTTACGTCACATCCGCTTTTTTTATGTCACTTTCTTCCCCCCCCCCCCCCCCCCCAACCTCTAAGAATTCCTTATTATTGTTTCATTGTAAACTATCACTTATTCTTGGAGTGGACACTGTCAAAACCTTTACACCAAAATTCACCAATGATTCTTTTATCTCAGAAAGCTAAGGAAATTTAACATCGACAAAACAATAACTAAACTTTTCTATACAGCAACCACCTGCAGTCTTATAAACTTTGCCATCACCTGCTGGTTTGGTAATACTTCCCTGGCTTAAAGACATAGAGTGACATAGACTAAATAAACTAATTAAAAAAGCATCGTATATCATCTCTTGAAGAGCTTTTTCATGAAAGATGCTTTTCCAAAACACTCACGATTTTTAAAGATAACTTGCACCTATTAAACCACTGTTATATCAGATCTGAACGAAGTGGTCGTCTCCTTTCCATTAGAACTAAAACAGAAATATTTAAAAACTCCTTTATCCCACTTTCGGTCAGAGTGTTACAAAATTATTTGTCGTCACCGACAAATACATAAAAGTCTAATTCATAATTGACCTGCTAGAGTTTACAATAGGAGAACAAGCTAGAGACAAGTGACGAACAGACGAGTATTTTTATTGAGTTATATCTTGTTTAAAGTATCAATTTTAAGCTATTACCTTTACCTATCCCTTAGTCTGTTTGGACGTCGGGGCACCATGCAAGATTTGTCGATCGTCTTTCTCCATTCCCTCTGTCTTTTGCCTTAATTAGAGCCTCTTTCAATGGCAGGCCGGCCATTCTTTCTGTTTGTCTTCCCATCGCTTTTTCTGTCTGCCTCATCTTCTTTTTCCTGGTATTGTTCAATGAAGAAAGGTCTTTGCGAGCCCCGAAGACCTTGTAATATGGCCATAGATTTAAGCTAGCGTTTTGTTACGATAATTAGCAAGTTATCATGGTGCCATTAACATCTTCCCTATAGACCACAAGGTCTGAAAGGGTAATTTTTTGTTTAACATGGTGTCTTATCGCTGCAGTAACCCCGTCTCTAATCTCTTGGTTTGTGGTGCGGTCTAAAAATGTCATTAAAGATCGCATACATCTATACAACAGTTAAAAGCTATGTGGTATATATGTTTAAAAAAAATAAGTTTAATTCAGTTTTGTTGACAAAGAATGTTAAGTTTATTTCAAGTCCTATACTAAAAATAGAATACACCTACACTCGTCAAGTCGTAGCCTAAAAGCGGTTTGGAGATTCAAACCAACGACCGAGTTGCAACAAAAAGGAACAGTGAAAACTGGCCAACAAAGATTTTACGCTGCCGTAACAGGTAGACTGGACAAGAATTGAGTGTATAAAAATAGACGACTTTTTTAAAATTATTATTGCTTTGCCCAATGAGTGGGGGGAAAGGGGGGAGAAGTTGCAGGAAGCCTTGTGTGGCAAAAGTATTACTTCCCCTGTCAAGAATTCTTCAATTGGTGATGGTACAATGTCCCCTGAAGTAACTTAAAACGTCCCGGGTGACAAATATTTGTGTTTGTCTGCTGTGCAGGTGTTAGGTATGCTGTGCCTGGCAAAGGTTTGTCCCAGACTTTTGTTTTCCCTAACCATTTCGTGTTTATGATTTTTTTAAACCAGTTCAAGGGTTCTCAAACTGTTAAGCCCGAAATGGTAGCACGGGCAGGTATATTTGTACAAAGCTGATATCAAATCACTCTGTGTGTCGGTCTGATAAATGTTTGAACACGTTATATATCCCAGACCCAATCTCAAATCATGCTGATATTGTGCACAATTATTTCTTTTACCTGACAAGACAAGAATCAATTTTTTCAAAAAGTTAATTAACTATGGCCATGTTCAAATACTGGCACACTTGCTTACAAGTCATTGCGTATGTTTAGCAAATTTTGTATTGTCGCACAGTAAAAAGTATGCTAAGATCTGCCCTAAAGATCGCAAGGTCTGGAAGGGAAATTTGTTTGACGTAATATTTCAACAGCAAGAGAAATTGAAGTGCCCGTTTCAGACCTTGCGATCTATGGGCAGATGATGTAAAGGTCATCTGTTTCTGTGGGCCACGGTCAACAAGTGTGGCATGTAGCCAGCACAACAACAAACCGCCTGTACTTTCCCCAACAAATGTCCAGTACCCATTAGAGCTGGCTGGACTAAGTGGCACCGTAAAATCCCGAATTTCAAAATAAATAAGTCTTGACCAGGATTCGAACCCAGAACCATCGTTTCGAAAGCCAAGCGCAGCCGCTGCTAAATTAATGATAAGTAAATATATTCAGACACATATATAAGAAAGACTACACATCTACACTTCTCCATTCCTAGAGTTGAAAATCAGCAGCTAAGGGCGATAATGCATTAGTTCACTCGGAGTTCAAAGTCAATGTTCAAGAAAGTGTATATGTCAATTCAAAACTGTTGTATGTTGTAAAATGAAAAGACACTATCACCTACACGTATGTTTATATGTGACGTCAATATAAAGATAGTGTCAGTAACTACTTCAAACTTAGGAAGTATCCACTTGTATTCGGTATTTAATGAGAACTAAGACTCTGAAGTAATCTTTAAACTACGTCACGAAAAGCTATTAAAATAAAACCTAACGTTCTACAATGATAAAATAAACTTATATACATTACCACTAATTTTTTTTAAAGATATAACATTCGTAGCCAAAAACAAACATGTACATTTCCATTCTAAGAAAGACAACTCCGAAATTACTATATCCCTACATTATTTAATACCCACACAACGTTTTCTTGGAAGAGTTGTCTGCCTTGACTGTGGAATTATTTGTGCAATATCGTAAGTCATTGTGATAATTCGTCATAGAATACTCGTTCTACAGCTTGAACCACACTGGTGAAGAGAATGATAGAGGGAGAAACAAGAAGACTTTAAATAGCTCCTAAATGCCAAAACTGCCACACTATTTGAGATTTAGACGTGCGACGCAATAAAGTCATTTTGATTTACAGTTTGGACAAGAGTTTATTGCAGGTTGAATCTATTTCTCAAATAAAACTCTCTATAAATCGAGATCAAGATGAAGATTAGGACATAGTTAAAAGTGCAGCGGGATACAGGTGCTCACATATCAAGTCGATTTATATTTCATCTGATATTAGAGAAGTTTTAAAGTAGTGCAATATTTTTATAAATTTTAAAGAATCATTATAATTCTGCAGTCCGCATTGTGAATACTGCACTAATAGATACTAGCAATTGGACCCGTCAACATCTGCGTTTAATTTTTTGTTTCCACGATTTACGATTGAAACGCACACAATTTTTAATGTTCATTCAGAGCAAAGAAAAATATAGATTTAGAGCTTTACAAAAACTGATCCATAAACAAACTTTAACATTAGCCTGTCGTGTTCTTTATAAGAGAAAAGAGTCCTTGTAATCACAACAAATTTCCAAAAGGATCAATAAAGCAGTCTTAATCTTAGTCTTAGCCTTAAATATTAACGTACATATTGTGATTCCTAGATGGAAGTATATATAATGTCTATAGCTGTATATTATGAATGCAAAACTAATGTTACCAAGAAGAACATGCTAAACCAGTTTATTATTGGAGCCATCATCGTCAGCATTGTTACCATCGTCCTCATCGTTATTTAACATCGTTGAGGGAAAGGTCTTTAGTTCTAAATAGCCCTGATCTCAGTGTTACGCTTACACATTTTTTATTTTCCTTTTTGTTTTTTTTGGTTTTTAGTTTTTTTCGAAACATCCTCTTTATGTAATCTTTTATGGCCCTTTTTTTTGGCTCCAAACATCATTTTTATGTATTCTCTTCTTATGGCCTTTTGTTTTGGCTCTAAACATCATCTTCATTTCTTTTGTTATGGTCCTTTTTTTTTTGGCTTACCATCGTCTTGTTTGCATCTCTTCAAGTTGTACTTTCAGTTTGTGAGTTTGTTTTTCTGCACTTTGTGTTTTTTAGACACAATTTCTGGCTTGACTCACTTCAGGTCAAACTAGGTCTCCCTGCAAGATAATTGTTTTAAAAGAATTTGTTATATCTTAAAAAGTTCCGGAGATCTGGCATTTATTACTATTTGTATGCACTTTATTTTTTCGCTTACTCTAGTCGTGGAAATGTGTGACCCTTGTTTTGTAACCAAACTCTACAACGTATTTATTTTTTGTTGAAGACTTTAACCCAAACATCAAATCTGTCCTGGTCTTGGCACATGTCAGAAAAAAAATCTGACAAGGTAATCAAGACTGTAAGCATTTCTACCACACACACAATTGTATCGTCAACTATTTAACGCTCTGAATCAGTTGTTATGCTAGTGATATTTCAAGGAGCGTGTCGTAGCTGGTAGACTGTGCAACTTTTTTTACGCAGAATTTAAATATGTCAATAATTCAAATTTGAAAAACCGTCGGAGTTTCCCTTTAAGTATACAACATCAAAGAATGGACAGGCCTTTCAGTAAATTACATTCTATCAAAGGCTAAGGACAGAGAGGAATGTAGAAAGACGCTTGAAAGATCTTATGTGGTGCCCCAAAGGTAAAAAAATTCCGTTTTCAGATCTAGCGATCTCTAGGCCAGAAAATGTAAAGGTCATCTGTTTCTGTGGCCCACGGTAATGAAGGTGTTATGTGGCCAGCACAACGACCGCCTTTACCTTTTCCAACTAATGTCAGGTACCTATTAGAGCTGGCGCTTCCCGGTGCCCCAACGGTCCAACTGACTAAATGCTTGTTTGTTTTACATGTTTCGGATGTTCCTTCAGAGTTGAAGATAATTAACTTCCTGGTCCTGCCCACAAGACGACGTAGGATGGGGACGGGAAGGGTTAAAGCCAGGGACCATCGATAAGTCCGAACGACCAGCGCGCAAACCGTACATCCAAGTGACCAAGGGATAGGTGAAGGTGAAGTTAAATGTGAACGTTGCCTAACTTATGCTATTGAAAGATAATTAATCTAATTGATGTAATTGTTCTTACAGGACTAATACAGCTTTCCCCCTAAAAGTTTGAGATATACAAAAGTGTGATCTTGCAGTGGACGTGTACAATATAAAACACTATTTATTAATTGTTGTTTTAAATTATAACACACTTAAATGCATACAAAATAGATTTGTTCTCTTTACAAAACATCATGGAAGTTTGGCTGTGATAATAATTTCAACTCAATGAAAGTAACAAACAACAACCAATTTGATTTGTGTATTTGATTAGCCTCCTCGTTTTGTAGCTTAGTCCTGAGTGGTCGAGACACTGCGCCATGTTTTTATCACTTTGAAGTTTGGAAGGAATCAAAGGTTACAATGTGATCACTGAGATATTCATTTAGTTTAAAAATCATAATACATGTATATTTCAGAACATGTATGAAGTACATAAGGTGTTGTATTCTTTACATACATCTATGAAAGCTCTGCTGACCTTGACCTAAAAAGGAATGTACTGTATATAACTAACTTAATTAGTCTCTTGTCAGTACATGTATTATATTCCAGGACAGAAACTTGCAAGTGTTGGGAGATTCTAGGTTTAAATAAACATAGAACTGCAAATACTGCACCATTACCTGTGTTTTTGTTTTTTTTTTGTTTATAGATGTTTGCGACTGACATTACAATGAATTATAAAGTACGATTGTTTTTTATTCTGGAATGTAATATAATATAGCCTGGGGGAAGGGGAACATCTTCCAAGGAATGTCTTGCTTGTCTATAATAGATTATGGCAGTCTGACAGGATGCAGAAGTGTTTCTTCAAATTTCTTTTTTTCGACCCCTCGGGCAAATAAAATTGGCTTACAGAAAAAAAACAAAAAAGGAATAACTTTTAGTGTATTGGAACTATAATGTAGACTCTTCATTTCCATCTGATGGATTGAGAGGCATCAGTTTAAGCTAATATAAAAAAAATGTGCATTGGCAGTGGAATGAAAAGGTTTAAAGATCGTGTGTATGTTTAACAGGTCCTCCGGCAGAATGAATTACACGTACCAAGTGATGCAATGACATGGAGGCCATTACAGGGACGTCCTCGTATACCTTGGCGCCACACTTTCATGGAAGATCTCAGGACAGTGTACATCAGGTGGGAGGAGGATTGAAGTCTAAGTTTACCTGTGAAAAGATCGTTTAGTAGACTGTTGGGTAGAGACCGTAGAGCACCAAGATGTAGACAATACAATCACATATGTAATTGAAATAGAATTAAGGAACGCTGCCTCTCAGGATTCAGCATTTAGCAATTTTGTTTCATAGATATGATTTATTTTGTTTTACTGCGAGCTTTAGGCTTTAACATCCGAACCATTGTCAAAAAGAGCTGAGCCGAAGGCTCTTCAAACTCTAGGCGTGTAAGCCTGCTTGAACAAACAGTTCTGTCTGGAAGAGATCCAAGTCAATGCTTATGTAAAACATTGCTATTTCCGATATATCCGGCCCTCCGGGCGCATGGACTAGAATGCATGGCCAAAGGTTACCAAGCTAACCGTGCAGGACTCGCCATTGGTGTAATGTTCCCTTGAGGAACGGCGCATGGATTATCGACAGGGACGTGGAAGCTCTCTTTCAACTCCGCAGCGTGCAATGGAGAAGCTCTCGCATTCCCTTGGACACTCCCACAGGAGTTTTGTTTTGCTATTCATTTAGCCTAACCACTTCCTCTAGTGATCGTTTCCACCCGAGTGACAGGTTGAGGCAGAATAGCGTACCCGGGTCCATCCCAACCTGAATCTCTTTCAGGATTAAGGGGCGTAAGCGGGCGGGATTCGAACTGCCGGAACCGCATAGCACAGGACCAGGCAATCATGTTGAAAGTACTATTTGACTGAATCTGCAGCCATGAACAGAACGTTTGTAGAAGCGAAAACAAAAACGTACAAAGCGTAGTAAACTGTTTTGTTTTTTGTTTTTGTTATGATTTTAAGAAAGCGGCGATCTTCTCTCTGTTCGTTTGTCATTGCAAGAGAGAGAGAGAGAGAGAGAGAGCACATATTTTACCATCAGTTTGCAGATATACTATGTATTCATTTATAATTTCGAGCAGTGGGACTTGTATACCCTAGTCAGCCTTCATCTTCATGTCCCAAGAGAAACATTCGATTTTTTTGGTTAGTTAAACTTCTCATTGGCTTAATGTACTTGTAGCATGAAAAGGCGCATATCTCAGAGTCTAGCCTTGAGTCATCCCTAGCATACCAAAGTTTAGCGACTAGAAAATGAAAACACATTAAGAGACGAAATAGGTCACAATGACGGAGTATTTATTTAGCCTCTCAACAAGAGTCTATGACGCCATGTTTATTCGTTCCCGATTTGACTTTCCACCTTCAGCTACGCCATCTATTAAGCATTTGAAAAATAAATATGGAAGAAAAAAAGACTTCCTTTAGCTCAAAGAGAATGTTTGCCCAGGTAAAGAGACACAACTCTAGGTGTTTCTGACTCTTCTGTCTTCTGTGTCGTTTTTTTACCTTTTTTTTCGTAGTTGTCTGGAAATAAATCCTGGTATTTTCATCCCTTTTTAGCGTCTCCCGAAAGAGGAAAAGACGCTATTAGTGTGAAATGTCTGTCCGTGTGTCCGTCCGTCTGTCCGTACATCCCGTTTAGATCTCGTAGACTAGAAAAGATAGTGAAAATCCGACATCATAATATTTTAGTCCATTCAAAAATCTGATGCAACGACTATTTTTTTCTTTTCTAAAAGCTAAAAATTTAAATTTTTAAATCATTTATGGAAGCATTTTTTTTTTCATAAAATTACACCACTTTTACAACTATTCACTTTTAATAGTAGCAAACACTGGAGGCACCGGAGATAGCAATCAGTCATGCACTGAACATATTTATGCAAATGATTTTAGATTTTTTGTGAAAATAAAATATTTTTTACATTTGTATTGCTACGTTCTGTAAGTTTTGCACTACAAACTACTAAACTAATGTGTAATTTTTTTTAAAGAGAAAAAATCTTTTTAATATATATATAAGTTGGACATAATTTAAAACAACAGTTAATAAGTCGTTTTTCATATTATAGAGTGAACTGCAGCAGTACCAAATGCCCATAGAACGCTCAGCTAAAAGAATTATTATTTTTTTTTTTTGAGGACTTGAATAAGAGATTGACCGTTTACAAAACAAATTGATCAATTAGATATTCATTATAAGACAACAGTTAGGCCAGGTTGACATTTCACTTCACTTTCATCTATCCTTTGGTTTGCTGGACCACTGGGGCACCACTCAAGATCTGCCGACATTCTTTCTCCATTCTCCTCTGTCCTTTGACTTTGATAGAATTTCATTTTGATGTCTTTTCTGAAAATACTGATACCTGCCTTTTTACCTGCCTGGGTGGTCCACTTCCTGGCCGATTTTGAGTTTTTTTCCACACAAACTGTCTTTGTAGCATTGTTATTACAAAGATGATATCAATTCACTGTCTGCCTGGTTCATGTCTTGTACTCTATTCCTCCCACTGTCCATTCTTCGATCAAGTTGAAACTTTGCACAATTATTTATTTTACATGACAACACATCAATTAAAACATAACCAATTGGTTGATTAATAAGAGGTTAATAAAAATGGAGATTCATTTTGCTACATTGCAAATTATGACTGTGCGGTTCTTTCCTTTTTCTAAGCCTTGTTTGTAAAACAATTATTTGTTTACATTTTATTCTGATTTATGGAAATAAATTTCTGTTATTAGTTTAATGTCTTTCCTACAGCAGGCACTGACCAAAAGTATGAAAATGTCGGGTTTATCTGCCCCCCCCCCCCCCCCAAACGATTGTAGAATGACATTTAGTAGAAAGATTTGATCTGACGTTCACATTGACTTGCTAATTCGCATTTTGCTTTTAAATTTAAAAAAAAAATATAACAGGCCACGAGTCTGTAAAACCTTAAGTCACACCTTAAGTCACACATAAATTATAGAGTTTAATCGAACAAAATAATCTTAACTTCGCGAAAGTTGAATGGTCAGCAAGCAATCTTGTGATAACAAATGTGTACAACATTCAGTAAGCAAAGTGATTCTTGAATTGATACTTACAAGAATGTTTATATTTCTAAGAATTAGCTCTTATTAATTCTCACTTCCTTGTTCCCAGCTGTTCGTGTGTTCCACCGAGACCCAGTCGTCACAGAAGGCCTGAACACTAACCTGCAACGTGGCAGCGTGTGGGCAGTGGAGACCAATAGCTCGATGCCACGTCAAAAGTCTTTACGAGGTGGCAAGGAGCTATTGGTCTCCACTGCCTACAGTTTCTGACGTCGCAGGTCAGAGGCCTACTGTAACGGATTGTCTCGATTCCACTCAGTATCTCAGTGGCTCTCTTTACATACTCTCTCTCTCTTTCTTTCTCTGTACTCTATTTTCCGTCTCTATTTCTTCTCTCTAGTCTTCTCTGTCTCTCTTCTCTATCACTCTTTGTCATCTATCTTCTATCTCTTCTTTTTTTCTCTTTCCTCTGCCTCTCTCCTCCCTCACTTTCTCTCTCTTCTCTCAACTCTCCTACTCTCTCTTCTCCCTCACTTTCTCTCTCTTCTCTCAACTCTCCTACTCTCTCTTCTCCCTCACTCTCACTCTCTTCTCTCAACTCTCTTACTCTCTCTTCTCCCTCACTCTCTCTCTCTTCTCTCAACTCTCTTACTCTCTCTTCTCCCTCACTTTCTCTCTCTCTCTCTCTATCTCAATACTCTCCCTCTCTTTCTCTTTTCACAGTTTAGTCTCTTCCTTTATCACCCCACCCCTCACACACACACACACCACCACAAACATACAAGCTAGAACTGTTTCATATGTTACACTGATCCCTTATCCACATACACACCAGCGGGGCCAAACCAAAGGGAATAACAAGACACAAAGAAACAAAAAAAAAAAACTAAAAAAAACTTGAAATAGCAGATTGCGACGTCAGACGTCCAATTGAGACTGGTCTGATAAAATGTTTCAGATGTTGTTAGACTCAATATGAATGACGCTTCTTTAAAAACAAGTGCTGCCTATTTTTAAATACATGTATTTATGTAAGCTCAATCTGTAACTACAACAAATATAGAAACACATTAAAAATTCTCCAACTAGCAGTGAGACGCAACGATTATTTTACAAGAAAAATTGCAACATGTTGTGATAGTAACTTAACATACTCTTTCTCTTATTCTTATATCTTGTTCAAACGGGTAATTTCAAAACTACCATCATTGACAAAGCCTATATCAACTCACTCTGTCTGTCAGTCTGTCTGTCAGTCTGTCTGGCCAGAAGTTTTTATACGTTTTTTATCCGACACCCAATCTCGAATCCAGCGGAAATCTCACACTATTCTTTCATGTATCTGACAACACAAGAATCAATTTAAAAAAACAACTAATTAGTTAATTAACTATTGGTAATAAATTATTGCGTTTGGTACTTCAAATATGGGATAGAAATATTACTTGACTGGAGTGGTGGTATAAACTAAATTAGTCCCCTTTATAATTAGGCTGTCTTTAAGGTTTAGTGAAAAAAATATGAAGTAGAAACAATAGATAAATATACCATCTTTTATGTTCACAGACTATTCGCTAGCAGAGTGGTTAGCACGTAGGCTGAGAAGGCTTTAGACTACAAGTTAAAATTCAGGTCGTTCATTAAAAGAACAAAACAAAATACAGTTTAAAAGCGATCACCTTGATAACCCATTCTTTCTTCCCCTCTCAAACTGGTCCAAACAAGTGATAGATTTATAGCCTATTGAGAACGTTAAAAGCATGAAATTGCGCTAAACAAAAACAATTGGTAAAAAAATATTTCTAATAGCACTGATTTATTATTGTTAGTCTAGAATAGATCTATTACAAATTTAATTGCATGACTGATCCAAACTAATTGATTGACTGAACATAAGCTTTGTTTTTTTTTAAGTTTACTTTTCTATTTTGCTTTTTTACAACACAGAACTTATTGGAGGAACATGGCTGGGTGAAACCTTTGAAAAACATGGATGGGTGGAACCTTGGAGGAACATGGGTGGGTGGAACCTTGGAGGAACATGGGTGGGTGGAACCTTGGAAGACACGGGTAACAAGAACGGCTCTAAAGATTTTCCTATAAATTTTATATTTGATGTATATTGTTGGGAAAAAATTACTAGCTCGTTGGCCTGAACGGGAGTACTCTATCTTGAATTTATAATTATTCAAATCATACAAATAAATAAATTTCAAACCTAGATCCAACGTCGGTTTTAATAGGACCTCCGCGTTATTGAAAGGACTATCGCGTTCGGGAGTTTGCACAAGTAAGGCTTTCACCTCTTGTCCAATGTAATCTACGCTTATGTAAACAAAGCACCAAGTGTTTCAATTTGGTCATTTCATGCTTCGTTTATTACTACAAACACGGTAATCTTTTAGTGTGTAAAATTTTAGAATCGTTCGTATCTATATTAATATCTGGTGATAGACATATTAATATATGGTGGTAGACTTAATACCTGGAGTTGGACTAATTAAACAAAGAACAAATAATCGACAGACTATATCATAGATAATAAGGACAGGGGATAGGCTCTTTCAACATTTATTAGACATTAAAAGCAAAATACTCGCTCTATAAGAAACAAAGAATATTTTATCTATTTTGACGTTGTAATCTATAAGCTACACTAATCATTACTTTGGACTCCAACTCCAGCCGTAGTATAAGTTGTATAAATAAGCTATAGTATTTTTTAAAAGTATTTTTGTATGCTTTTCTTGTTTTTAATCTGTTTTTGTGTATATTCGTGTGCAGGGCGAAAGTTAGCAATGCCTTTATTTTGTTACAAAGCTTCTATCAACTCACTGTCTGTCTGGTAATAAGTTTGTACACGTTATCTCTCTTTTCATTGCCTTATATTTTAGTACGTACGTGATCTATGGGACTAATGAATCAGTCAGTAGTGTTTAGTTCATTGGTGATGAACTATAAACTTCATTAACTTTTCTTTTTGAGAATGAATGAGGCAAAGAGAATGAGAAAGAAAAGGAGAGCAAGAAAGAGAGAGAGAGAGAGAGAAGAAGAAATTTTTAAATTTACATAACCATTACAGACAACGACATATAACATATCTTCACAAAGGAGACGTCATCTAAAATTATCTTTAAAATTGAGCATACTTTTCATTAATTATCTCCCTTTGGCTTCCAAAGATAGGTTGTTAAAGAAAGTAATCTAGGTCAACCAAGGTAACTTGGGTTGTACTAATGCCGTCTTGTAATTTTTGTTTATTGGTTGCTGTTTTGCGAATTGCATTAATGTAAAATGAAGTTAGCATGACAAAGGACAGATGGAGAATGTATAATAGGCCTAAATACATGTACAGTTTAGTCTCCTACGTAAACAGACACTGAATACCTTCAGTATATATTTGTTTGTATGGACCATGTTTTGAGAAGGGTATTTTTCTTTAGTAGAAATACTTCTAGGGATTGCGCTAGATGTTAATTCATATTTTTTAAAAATTAAAATATCCTTTCAGTCCTTGCCATCTATAGGGCTGATGATGTAAAAGTGATCTGTTTCTTTGGCCGACTGTTAACGAGGTATATCGTGGGGCCAGCACACAAATAACCGCCTTAACTCCCCCCCCCCCCCCCAAATAATGTCATGTACCCATTAGAATTCGGTCAACTCAGGACGTCCTAAAAATACCCTACGACGTACATCTATTGTTACTCTTTTTGTGAAATTTTACGTCTTGAGAAACTTCTGGTGTGACTAAAGAAGCCAATCTTTCATACATAACTGCGATCACAGCCTGGGTATATGAAATCCCCAGGCGCCGTTGCATTTTCACCCTTCTTTCTGCTTCTGTTGTGTATGGCATCTGCAATCCGAGACACTTCCTGTATGTTCGCTCTCCATGTGAAACTATCCATTGCCACTTTTTGCACAGCTGCTAGTGTCGATTTTGTAGAGCCTCATTATTACATTAGTATTAAAAACTGTTTTACACAACCTGATATTATGCAACAAATATCTTTAAGCAACACTACAGTTCAAGGGCAATCTACCAAATGGTCTTCACTTCAGCTTCATATTTTTCCCCAGGGCCCAATATTTGAGCCAGACGTGAAAGATTAAGAAATACCCGAGAAACTGCTCCTTGCGAAAACTTGTACAATGGCACTTAAAGTAAATTAATTAATTAATATTTCATGTTTGAAGGACTACTTCATAGAACAACAAAGTCCTAGATGAAACATAATATCCGTAGCAACGGATGATGAACACGCAAAAAAATAAAAAATTCTAGTATAGGCCCTTCTATATATATCCAGCTCGCATATTGTATATCATATGATGGACATCCAATTGTAGGTCTACCTGTCTTCAAAATCATGTTAGTTTCATAATCTATCGATAACTGAATGCAATCATAAGTGAACAATGTATCCTTATAAGAAATATAGGCCTTAAGTAACATTAAATAACTAAGTATGCGTTAGATTAAATTAGCATCACACTGTAGAGTCTGTAAAAGATTTTTAAAAAAACGACTCTCGGAGGACTTCTTTTACAAGAGGATATTAGGCCAATAAAACCTTTAACTTAGCTCTGTTTTCCAGTGGTCAGCTTTTACACTTTCAGACGTGGTTCCTTCTGCCGTTTCTAGTGTAGACTTGTCAAACATGTTTGCCTAATTCCAAGGGATAGGAGGGATCAGGGATCAACGTTAGTGACAGCCTCCAATCTTAGATAGGGTTCGTTTGTAAAGCGTCGTCTGATTGTTACATGCCCTTTTAGCGCAGGAGGGGGGTGAACTAATACTAGCAGGGAGGATATTGCTTTGGAATCAGACGACAATGATGCTGGGGTCGGATGAAGTTAAGTAAGATGGGAATCTACATCAGGTGTAGCTTTAGAGTTTATTCAGTCGAGAATTGAAATGTGGGTTCAATCAAGATCTAGTCATAGAAAGTGAAACATGAAGTGGAATTTGTGCACGAACGCCTCTTAACGTTCCAGAGAAAATAGAGCGGCTGCTCATAATTGAAGAACTTTGAAGCTTACATGCTGCATGAGGCAGAAATAGCAGTTGTCAAAGAAAATATGGGATTGGATAACCACGTGATAAGTCATGACAAATATTTGCAAGATTATAATGTGATAATCAAATAGATATAAAAAAAAAATTGACGACCCGTCAAAATACTTCCTCCTATTTTCCAATGATATGGCCGCACCTCGGAGAATGAAAAAGTCGTCTCGGTTTCAGAAGGCCGTTGAACAGACAACAAGAAATGTAACCCTAGAGCGAGTTTGTCTGGCAATACATGAACAGCCAACTAATTAAGTGCGTCGCGAGATTTTAATAGAACAAAGGCGATGTGGAGTCCAACCTGCCGACACGGTAGTCGTTATTTAATAAAATGCATCAAAATGCTTGAACTTTTTGTTAATATACTGACACATGAGGAGTTTGTCATGCTCAATGAACGGGAGTGGTGCCGCCCAGTGGCGTAACAATTAGGGTGCAAAGCGGTTCATAGACCCAGACTCACGATCTAAAGGGGGCCCTTGAAAGACCACAAATTGTGTTGACATTCAGTGTGGACATATTTTTTGCTTAGCATCCAATCTTGAAACTGTCAGGTAGAGTTGAGACTTCGGCTCTTGGAACTCTAGGCCATCAAAAAGTAAACAAGAGATCCCTCTCACTGGACTAAATAAGAACACTGTACACTGGCGGGGGGGGGGGCGGGGGTCAGACTCGCGGCCACGGGGACCCCCGCCATTAGCCTTTTCTATACCAGCCATTACAGGACACTCCATTTATCTATTGGCCCTTTGAGGAACGGTGCCTGGAATGTGACAAGGTTGTGGGAGCTTTCTTACAACTTCGCACAGTGCAATGAGAGGGATCTCGCACCTAAGTAGCCCCCGCCCCCATGGCAGTCTTGTTTTGATACCCTTTGGCCTGACCATTCCTCCTACCATTGTTTCCACCCTGCCGCCACTAACAGGCAGAAAGCATGCCTTTGAGCATCCAATCTACATTTATTTATTATCCAAGCATACTAAGGGTATACATTAAAAAAAATAAAACAACTACAGATATTTTTTTTTTAGCAAGAAAGCTATTAAAGAAAAGTAACACTTAACCTCTAAAGTTAGCAATGCAGTGTTTGAATGTATTTGATTTTTAAATAATAATGAAAAACAAAAAAAAAACACACATTGATAGTACTATGCATTACATTTTTTTTGTTGGAAATTACTGACTTTGTCTACTTGTTAAGATACATGAATTGATAGTTTAAGTTGGCAGTGAAATTAGTTTATTGGGTCGAAGTGAACAAATGCGTTATGTCTTTGCTTAAACTATTACTGCACAATTGATAAACTCCTCATGAGCTAACTACAATGTTGTGTGGCCTCAATCTTGGGTTGACGACAATTTAACATCTGCAAACCGGTACGGGTCTGTTCGGGCTAAAGGTAAATTGATTCTCGGCCCTTAGGTTCCGATCGAAGCGAAAAATAATCTCCACAATTCACATTACGTGTCCTCTTTACCTTCTAAAGCAATTAATAAAAACAGCTAAAATTTAAATATTTTTTTTTAGTGAATAGCGCAAATTCTGAGGTTTCCTTTGAAAAAAAAACTATTACTATTATTATATTTCTAAGGTTAATCACTTTTCAATTCTTTATGATTTAATACTTATGAATTATTAGAACTTACAAATAAAAACCTATAGAAGAAAAAAAAAAGCCCACAAGAGGCAAGATGGCCCATAAAAGAGGCACATTAGGCCCAAAAAAGAGGCAAAGAAAACAGGCCTAAGGCCCAAGGATTCCTATGATGATAAAGCTAAAATTGAATAGCGCAAATTCTGAGGTTTCCTTTAAAAAAAAAAACAAACTGATCCAGATATTCAAAAAAGAAGAC
Organism: Biomphalaria pfeifferi; assembly: GCA_030265305.1. Taxonomy (NCBI): domain Eukaryota; kingdom Metazoa; phylum Mollusca; class Gastropoda; family Planorbidae; genus Biomphalaria; species Biomphalaria pfeifferi. The sequence goes on along the minus strand of JASAOG010000059.1, from coordinate 1,705,998 downwards.
ATAGTCAACATACTGTCAGCAGAAGATGCCAAGGGAAAGAACAAATGGGAAAAAACCAAGACTTGAACTATTAAAAATATTAAAAATATGGATATCAAATGGAATTTTATTCCCCCACCAAAGGTAGGCTAATTAACAAGCATTATAATTAAATAGTAGGGGGGGGACTTCAACGTCATAACTTCTGCATTAGATAAACAGACTACTTTGGCAGTGGGCCCTCCCTCTCATAAAACCTTTCCGAATCTTAGTTAATTTCTACTAATCTTAATTCTTACTTACAAGATCCAAGTGATCCACATTTCGATTTAACACAGACATGGCCACTCCTAAAAAGTTCTATCAAGCAGTAAAGCCAGTTAATATCTACATTAGCTCATGGACGTAGGAGGCAAGAATATGAACCACTCAAATCCACATTATTACACACGGATGATGAAATCGTTAAAACAGACACTCTTTTAAAACTAGAAGAATTAAACAAGTATACTTATAGCGGTGTCGAGATTAGCTGTAAAAATTACTTAAGTAATGAGGGTCCTAGTAAACTATTCCTATCGTTTGAACAGAATGTTCAATCAACTAAAATAATAATCAACATCATAGATAGTGAGGGAAATAAAGTAGATAATTATGAAGATATTAAGAATATATTTACAAAACACTTCATTACTATATACAGTGACGAGCAAGTATATACTGATGCTCAAGATAATTTTCTAAAATTTTGCAAGCAGCTGGACAAGACAGATGAAGATCTTTTAGGGAGTGCATTTACACTAGACGAACTCAGGACTGCCCTAGACTTGACTAAGAACAATAAATCCCCTGGTCCAGATGGATTAACCTTTGAACTCTACAAAACCTTCTTCCCCCTGCTGGGTCCTCTCTTACTGCGACTATATAGCGACGCAATTAAACTGGGACAATTTCCTCCAAATTTTAACGAAGCATACATCACACTTTTACCTAAGAAATCTGAAAATAACACTTCACCTAGCAACTTTAGGCCCATTTCACTTCTCAATACAGACTATAAACTCACAAAAATGATTTTCCTAAGAATGAAACCACTCATAAACCAACTTATAGGACATGACCAGTACTGTTGTATCCCTGACAGAAATATAGACGGCATGACCCATTTTTTACGGGGATTTTATCATGTAAAGTAAGGATAAAAACCTCAATGTCTCTTTTATCTGTAGATCAAGAAAAAGCCTTTGACCGAGTAAGCCATAGTTTCTTGTTCAATGTGCTTGAGAAATGTAAAATAAGTTCCCTGTTAATCAGATATATAAAGCTTGTCTATTCAAATGCAACAAGTAGATTGATAATTAATCATTCTCTCAGTAGGAGTATCCTCATACAAAGGTCTGTCAGACAGGGCTGTCCCTTCTTGTATAGCCTTTGCTTGGAAGCCTTCTTGGAATCTGAAAGATCTGACCCCTCTATTATTGAGATAAATATACCGGGTCGTTCCTTCTCAACCATCAAAGTCAAAGCCTACGCGGATGTTAGAACTTTTTTCCTTTTTCAGAGAAAGATATTGAGAATATACTAAAGAAATTTACATTTTTCGGAGAAGCAAGTGGTTCAAAAATAAATATAAATAAATCCTCAGTAATGGGACTAGGGAAATGGAAATTCAAAGAGAATTGCGCTTTCAAAATTGTAGATAAAATCAAGATTTGTGGTACTGTCTATACCTGTAATCCTTTGTTCTATTGTAAAGAACAGTGGGAGAATATTTTTGTCAAAGCCTCAAACTTGATTAAACTTTTTCAGCACACAGGTTCTACAAAGTTTGGTAGAGCTGTATTGATAAATAGTTTGGTCATTCCAAAGATTGTCTATTTAGATAACATTACAGAGCCACCTCCTAAATTCAAAAACAAGCTGAACAAGTTAAGCTTTATATTTAAAAACACTATTAGGAATATTAAGCACACTAAACTCATTCAAAACAAAGAGGATGGGGGGATAAACTTGCAAGATGTTAAAACAAAAATACATTCGCTAAAGCTAAAATTTGTAGGTCAAGTAGTTAGAAACCCAACAAACTTTTCCTTAACAATTTACTATTATGGTTTAAGATTAAGTAGTCTTCTTTAAAGTCAAAAGTACTGTAAGGGACATATTAAAAGCTAACTGTGGCAACTATGTGAATGTTACCTTGTCTATTATTTTAAACAAGCTGCTAAAACTAAAAAATAAAGTGACTAGCGTCATAAACTTGATTATTGTTTCCGAATACAGGAATCTTGTTTGGGCTAGCTGGCTCAAAGCTCTACATAATAATAAAGTGTTTGATTCTAATCACTTAGAATTGACATTTGGGAAATTATTGATTTTAGGATAGAGAATTATCTAGTTTAATTTTCATATGCTTGTACAATACTCAGGCAGTATTCCAGATATGGGGTGTTGGGGGTCAGGGATATTTGATATTCTGTAAAAAAATAAATATTTTCAGTACTTATGTAAAGTAATTCAGTATAAGTTAATCATGTTTCAAATTTTCTCTTTTATGATTTAATTTTTTTTTTAAATGTGAGAACTTACAAATAAAAATTAAATAAAAAGCCCAACAAAAGAGGCAAAGACAAAGACAAAGACAAAGACAAAGACAAAGACAAAGACAAAGACAAAGACAAAGACAAAGAGGCCTAAGGCCCAAGGATTTCTATGATGACAAAGCTAAAATTAAATAGCGCAAATTCTGAGGTTTCCTAAAATAAAAACAAAATATGATAAAAAATAGTAATATTATAATAATAGTTACTTTCCAAAGAATCCCAAATTGCAAGGACTTCCTAGTCCAGCATGTATCTATAAGAGAAAACAATAGGCAAACCTAAGGATCACTAAGTCTCAACAATCTTAACCATGGTAACCTTAAGCCTTTCGAAAACATGGATTTTAATGTTTTGTCTTGTGTGTTTTTGGGATATGCAATCTTCTACTGAATAAAAAGTAATTCTACATAAATAAGACTTCGGCCTTTTTCTTATTAAAGCTTCTTATCAACTATATTTGTCTGTCCTCTGTTGGTGAAAATATCGGCACATCTCGTGATTTAACTAGGCACATCTTCTGATTTAACTAGGCAAATCTCGTGATTTAACTAGGCACATCTCGTGATTTAACTAGGCACATCTTCTGATTTAACTAGGCAAATCTCGTGATTTAACTAGGCACATCTCGTGATTTAACTAGGCACATCTCGTGAATTAACTAGGCAAATCTCGTGATTAAACTAGGCACATCTCCTGATTATATAGGCACATCTCCTGATTTAACTGGTGTAAACTACAATGTTAAGCTATGTGACGAAAAGTACACGACTTAAAGGGACATATACAATTTTAATTTTATACTAGAAAACAAAGAGACAGCACTGGAATGCAGATCTATTTATATAGATTTTTTTTTCTTTTTTTTTTCATTTTCAATTATTTATTTTTTTTTTTTGACGGTTTGATTGCATCATAGTAGATCTATTAAGTTAACATTAATAGAAGAAAAAACTGCACCTCTCCAAACGCGAGTTTTAAGTTATAAGTATATAATAAACAACAGCTTCTACGTAACATAAGAAGCTAAATTTAAAAAGAAATGCTTTAAAAAAATAATTAGTTTGCATCAGTTATGTAATTAAATTTGTATTAATAATGGCAATGTCTTCGATTTCGAAGTTTAAGAATGCCTGCAGTGATTCACATGACAATGTAGGCCAAGTTCGAACTGCATATTTTACCGCATTCGTGAAGACAAAGCCGTTGTCCGACGGCGCTCTATGTTTTCTTCTACGCCTGTCTTCAATGATGGGTTTACTTTGAGCTTTGCAAGCTTGTCCAGCAGTCTTTGTGAGAGCTCTCTAATGGTCTCTTTCCGAGGCCATCTGCTGCCAAATACTTTCATCTATGAAAGTAAGGGCGAAATAGCTCATTGATCTTTATAGCGCTTACCGGGGGGAGGGGTGCACCTCTGTTACGCCATCCTCCTTTAAGCTGGCAAAAGAAAATCACCTTTGGCATGCGGTCGTCTCCCATGCAAAGTGTCCGACCCAGCTAAGCTGTCGAATGATAATTAGTGCTTCTATACTGTCCACACTGGCCTCCAGAAGAACATAGGTATTTTTTTAGTATTGCCAGCGTATGTCCATCATGAAGCGAAGGTACCTTTGATGGAAGCGTTTTACTTGACAGAATGAGTTCATATAAGCCATAAGCTTTGTAAAAAGAAATAAGTAAATTAGTAAACTGCTAATAATGAACTATGAATGTCAGTAGAACTAGACTAAGGAGCCTTAGAATAAAATATTAACTCTGCAATGTGTTTACAAAGTTTGCATCAACTTTGTTTGTCTGTCTGGTAAAAAGTTTGTACTTCCCCCAGCGGCCCCGTCGCCAAGCACTATTTCCGGTATTGAAAGCCAACAAAATGCATATTCTTAGGTATATACAGTGCATTATCCTTTTAAAAGTTTTATTTCAGAAACCTAATCTGCTATTATCACTGATTTAGATCCTTCCACGCCGTTCGGCGCATTGGGCGGCAATCTGCTTCCAATCTGCTTCCACAAAAATCTGTCACTGGCAATGTCTGAAGCTTCTTCTCACCTGCACGGGACGTGAAGTCTGGAAAGTTTTTAAACGCCCAAACAGAAAAGACGAATGTGGGCCACTAGACTGAAAGGAGCAAGCAATCTTGGCACGAATCTGCACTGGACTCTGTCCAACAGGAGCCTACTTCGCTAGGATCCGGGAGAATCACGATCCTAGGTGTCGACCTTGCCACGCATTCGCATTCACTCTGACAATTATGTACATCTAGAGGAGAATCACATTAAAGATCGACATCTGTGAATAAATACATAAATAGCAAAATGGATCGGAAGAAAGATACGCACCAAAAATAGTGTTCATAGGTCATAGGTGCTTAGATGGAAGGAATTATTCTTTTGTGCTTTACACGCCAACTGTTGGCTACCAAATACATAGTTGGTAGAAATATATAATACAAAATCATTTTTGTTAAATTTAACCTAGGTTTCAGTTATCTTATCTTATAAAATACAGACGTTACTTCACAAAAAGAAGATGATTACGTCCCAGGTCAATCTGCCATGCATGTTAATCAATGACTTCAATTCTGCCAAGTCATACGAGGAATGTGTCTTTATCTTTGTTTCTTTCTGAGTATTTTATTAGGTTTTGTTTTTGTATTTGAAGATAATGGTTCAGTGTTTTATGTATAACTGTTGCTTTACACTCACGTTTTCTGTCCATTTGAGAAAAAATATGTTACATTTTTGTATTTTCAAGTCCACGGCAAGTGGGAAAATTAGCGAATTATTTATGAGTAATAAGGGCAAAGAATTTTATAAAATCAATTCAACTTCAAAACAGATATTGTGATAACACAAACAATATCTAACTCACTAAATACATACATGACTTTACTGTCTTGGGTTTCTCGATCAAAACTCTTGAACTTTAACCCCAATCTTTTAAATTAACTTCAATCACGCCAGAACACGTCGAAGTTTTGTCAGAAACTCTCCGGTCTACACAACCAAAACATCCGCTCTCCTTTCCTCACGGTTACATCAGCAGCACGCGAATACACCCACAACACATTGTTAGTTCAAGGTCATGTAATTTTTTATATAACGTTTACATTTCTTATAACCTACCAGTCAACAGCTAGACCAAACCTACCAGTCAACAGCTAGACCAAACCTACCAGTCAACAGCTAGACCAAACCTACCAGTCAACAGCTAGACCAAACCTACCAGTCAACAGCTAGACCAAACCTACCAGTCAACAGCTAGACCAAACCTACCAGTCAACAGCTAGACCAAACCTACCAGTCAACAGCTAGACCAAACCTACCAGTCAACAGCTAGACCAAACCTACCAGTCAACACCTAGACCAAACCTACCAGTCAACAGCTAGACCAAACCTACCAGTCAACAGCTAGACCAAACCTAGCAAGGAAATATTTGACATAAATCTTAAACCAACGCTTGGATGTGTTGAATGGTCGATGCATTATCAAAGTTTGCATAATAATATAGGCACAGAAACAGATAGATGCCCATGAAATGGAACGCAATTTTTGCACTGGTTTATACACCACTGCCAGGGCCGATTTCTATATCCAGTCTGCCCGTGAATGCAAGTTTAAGATTTTTACCTTATGCTATTAATAACTCAAATTTTATAATTCAAGGTGACGCTCACAACAGCTAAAGATACAATCGATGTTGACACAGTACAAAGTAGGAGCGCGTGAATAAGAAAAGTGCACAGATTTAAGTTTGTATGTGTGCTTGAGAATGCTTAAATAATAGGCACAGTTAGGTCGAAAGTAGTTTACTTACAGTAGCAAAGACTGTAGTAAAGTGTAAAAACTAAATTAAATAACATATTTGAAACTCTACTTTTTTCCCCCTAATTTTTTTCTTTCTTTATGGTCTTATATATATAAATATATATATATGTTCTATTCTGTGTATGGACCAGTTGGGAAAGGGGGAGGAAAGAAGTAGGTATCTTGATGAATGTTTACATGATCGTTTTTTTTAGGTGCAAACAAAAATTCTCACTCAAGGCTCAAGATTCCTCATAAAGATTTACTCAACTTATACAGCCACATCAGTAAAGTACGATTTCTTTCCTTGTTAAAGACACCAAACAAAATCATTAATTAGCAATAGTTAATTATCTAATTGATTTTTTTAATATTTTTCTGTTATGAGGTAAAAATAATCAATTGTGCGAAATTTCAGCTTTATCCAAGCTTGGATGTGGTCGAAATAACGTGTGCAAACATTTTACCATAGAAACAGACAGACAGAGTTGATATAAGCTTTGTATAAAAGATGATTAGAACAGAGAATACTAATAACCCTGTTACAAAGTTACACGAGTCCTGTAAAACAACAATACTGATAATAATAATAATAATAATCAATAGCATAAAAAATCTATTAAAAACTTTCTATATAGAATATATACTAAGCTATGGGGAGATTAACTTTGTTTAGAGAAATACGACGTTTGCTAAAAATTTCTAACTAAATAACTTTCTATTTTTATAAGTACTTGAATAGCTCAGTGGCCAACACGTTGGCCTGTCTCATGGAGGCTCGAGACCTCAAATTCAAATTCTGACTCGAGCAACTTTTTTTTTAAAATATCGCTTTTGAAAATGCAGCACTGAAACCTTCTCCCAGATCCCCACCCCACTCCACTGGCCCCCAAAAGGGATTGCACCATAGCGCACTGAGCATGCTGTAATCACTAACAACTGATAAAAAGATTCAGATTTAGAATCGCACAAATGTATTATTGTTTGTCTACATCTTTTGAAAATGATATAAAGTGATTGATTCAAAATAATGCAAATTTACTCAATGTAAGCTTTTTATTATTTTATTTTTTAAAAGTATGTTTTCTTGTTATATTTCATTATCTTTGTCCAGACGATTCCAAAACTAAATCCAAAAACATGTCATAACAGACGTAGAGAAGTATGCCACGTGCTGGTCGGGCAAGATCACAACAACTTCCCCCTTCCCAGACTTCCCGTATCCATCTACAGCAGACGAGATTTATGGGAATTTAAAAATAATGAGGAAAGAAAGACTGGAAAACAATGAATAAAATGAAACAAAAAAACTTGCAGTGTATCAAATGTATCAATCTTCTGCCTGCTACAATCATCGTTGATCCGTTGCTAGTCACGAGGGACATGGAGCTGAAGGTTATATGTACATAATGGCCTAAGCAGACGACTTGAAATGAAAACATGTCAGGTGGTTCCGCTTCACGTCACGTTGTAAGGGCTTCATTACATTGCTGTAAAGTAATTCTCTTACATTCTCTCCCTCTCTCTATCTCTATCCGGCATTATATTGAATTATTTATTCTATGATTTTCTTTATTTCTTATTTAGTTTCTGTTTATCTTTATTGTGTCTTTATTTATCTCTATCCTTCTATGTCTTTCTCCGTAGCACATTATGTCTCCACTTTGTGTCTCTATGATACTGTCTCTCTTTATTTCTCTTTTCTGTCTCAAATTATCTGCTCATCGTTTCTCTTTTTTTCTCTCTTATGTTTTCTTTTGTGTCTTTACTATGTCTCTCTTTTTATCTCTTTCCGCCTCTTTCTTTCTCTCTTTATAATTGCCACACTATGTTTCTAGATGTGTGTATGTGTCTTTGTGCTAGTTTGTGTTTTTCTATCTGCCTTTTCTTTCTCTATATGTCTGTCTATCTATATGTCTCTGATCTTATTCAACATTCGCTTTAACATTTTCAATGAAGTCCAGGACAGATATTTTTTCAGTTCTTTTTATTAGCTTGCAAATTCAATTGGCAGACGACACTTCCTGGAACCTGGACAGGATTTAGCAAAACGGCTCTAAAACGATTTTTCTAGAAATTTTACAGATTATGTCTACCTCTGGGAACAACATAACAGAACTTAAGTACAGGTTATAGTTTTTCAACATATAAAAGTCTTAAAATTTAAATTTTGGTCTATTTTGAATTATAGATTCATTGTTTTTTTTTAATCTGATTCAAACAGTCCGTTTAGTGCCTAAACAGTCAGTAGGAGAGTAAGATGACTGGCTGGTTGAGTAATAGATCTCGAAAGATGGTGTTGGGTTTGAACTCTGCCCGCCTCCATACCCCGCCTTCCTGCAGTAGAGTTCCCCTTTCAGACCTTGTGGTCTATAGGGAAGATGAAGTTAAGGTCATCAGTTTCTGTGGCCTACGGTTTACAAGGGTGTCATGTAGCCAGCACAACGACCAACCACCTTTACTTTTCCCCAACTAATATCAGTTACCCATTAGAGTTGGGTGGATCCCGAAATTAAAACGGAAAGCCAAGCGTTTTACCGCCTCTGCCTTCCTGAAAATACATTGTATATTATCGTATAAAAAATAAAAAAGAATTAGTTCCCTTGTTAAATATAAGATCGCTTAAATGGTGAACGAGTCTTAAAATAACAGATCTATTTTATATTTGTGCTTTTTTTTTAGTACTTTATGTTTATTGTTTATGAAAGGTAATTGAGGTATCCTTTAAAGTAGTTGAAGTGCAATGACTCTACACTTTTAGACCATTCGGAAAATGTAGTAAATTACAAAACTTCGTAAATTGTTGTTTTTTAATGTTTTGTTTCAAGGTTGAAGGAAAGAGACAAGGTACAAGAGTCTGTTCTGTCACATTCAATAAGCTAGGTTGTCAAAAGTTCATCTGGTTACAGACCGAGTCAGTTGGCTAACCGAAGAGCAAGAGTTAATGAATGCTGAACAAGTAATTAAATTTCCGAGACAGACCAATTTGTCAAGGTTAACGAAAACACCAGTCGTTTGCCAGCCGGGTGAAATTTTTAAGTGAAATCGCTTTCCATTATTTACATAACTTATGATTAGTTTTGGGTATTTTTATTTTGATTTTAAAGAGTTCTTTAAATGACGAGTTAATTTAAAAAAAACAACGTATAACCTTGACTCAATACAAATTTTTTAAATTTTCATCTTTCTCTCTCTCTCTCTCTCTCTCTTTCTAACCTGTATATATATGCTAGAAACTCCAAAGGGATTCAATCCTAACCTCACCATCAACTGGAGGCCGATTTCCAATCTCTTGTTTTTTTTTTACATATTTAGCAGACCCATTTTTCACATGGAAGAGCGATACTTTTCTTTGTTTGTTTTTTGGTAGCGGCCCGATAAGGGGGAAATACGCTATTAGTTTTGTGTGGTTTGTCCGTCTGTCCGTTCGTCCGTACCGCTTATATCTCGTAAACTAGAAAAGGTATGGAAAATCCGACATCATAATACTTTAGACTACTCAAAATTTTGATGCAACTGCTACCTTTTTCTTTTCAGAAAGCGAAAAATCGAATTTTTAAAATTAAATACGCAAGCATTTTTTCATAAGAGTACATCATTTTTACAACTATTCACTATTAATAGTAACAAACACTGGTGGCTAATTAGTAAGGGAGATAGCCATTTACATGTTTTTAACACATTTGAGGACAGAAATTCTGTAATCAGGTGCAGTGTACTTCATATTCAAATGTTCATGGTAACACAAGTATCTTGTAGCCAAGACGAATGTTCACCAACAATGTAGATAGCCAGAGTTCAGGGTATCACCGAAACTCACAACGTCACAATGTAACACCAAGACTGAAAGTAGAAAACTTGAAATCTGAAATCTGGAACCTCAGACTCGAAACCTAAAACTTGAAACCTCAGACGAAAATCCTATAGAAAGACAACAGATTCTTCTAATCCTCTAATCTAATTACAAAATGCGACTACGACCGAATCCATATTCCCCTAAACAGGGGTCAAAATAATCCTTCAAGAATATATACCAAGGCCACTGTTAAGGCTATCCAGCACCGAAGACACATGGAGAATTCAAGAACTCCAAAGATACAGCTTGGCTCTACAGCACAAGATGGAGTCAATGTACCAAACGATGAAGAAGAAAAATTTGACGTCATTTGCAAAATTGGAGGAATTTAGATAAATAAATAATATTTTGTATCAAATTAAATAATGGCAACAGAGACAAAAAATCAGTGCTTATAAAAAAAAGCTAATAATAACATGTGTATATCAGTTTGTAATATTTCTATATTTTCTTACTTTTATAGACATGTAGCTATTATTATCCTAACAGTTCTAGCTTTTTTTTTTACTATGACAAATTCAACGTTAACAAATCTCCAGAGATTATTAACTCTTTACACTCAGAGTCAGATCTCTTGCAATCAAGTGAATAAATCACAAAATACATCAAGAAGTCAGCCACTCATCCCACTTTACACACACACACACACACCATCAGCATCTGTTGGAGATCTCTCTGCAAAGAAAAAAAATGTTTGCTTACTTTGATAACATCGAAGTGTTATGTGTAGTTATTTCAATTCCATCTTCTTTGCCATTCAAAACAAATTTCCCCTCTGCCGGGTCTGTGCTGGTACGCACATGGTCTCCCCCTTAAGTTTGCAGGTCTACTTCTGCTGATATTAGTTTAATGCGTCCAGCGTAATCGTTTCCCAACTTGTCTCTGAGACGGTTAAGACTTTTTTTTTGTGTGGACACTTTGCACTTCTAGATAATGACAGTGATAGGATAGAAAAAAAATGGTGGATGGGGCGGAGCAGAAGTGGACCCTTGAAAAATAGCATCTGTAAGACGTCGTTTGAAAAAAAAAAGGTCTTTTGAAGAAGGTCATTATTGAGGAAAGACGCTGAGAAAATACTGCGCTGTTTTTCAGTCTGATTCAACTCACATTTGTCAGATTGTTCTGGGTAAGTCTTTTAAAACGCTACAACAGTTTTGGAGTTCAGGCTTACTTCACAAAGTTCCAGCTATTTTAGTGGCGTATAACACAACTCCAGAATGTTTGCCAAAGTTGTGAATTCGAGGTTTCTAAATAGAGGGGATATTAGTGACGATTCTAGGTATCCTGAGAAGAATTTCTAAGATTTTAGATTCTAGCTATCTATAGGGTAGATGATGTGATGTCCATCTGTTTCTACATACGAGTGTCATGCGGGCAGCACAAAGCCTTTACTTTTCCCCCAACTAATGTTTGTTACTTAGAGATGGGTGGACTCAGAGGCCATAAAGATCCCAGTCTTCGCCAGGATTCCAACCCGGGACATATCGTTTCGGAAGCCGAGCGCTTTACCACTCAGCCACCGCGCCTTGAAAGATTTTGAGTTCGAGATACAACAAGGGAATGGTTTTGTTTCCTTCAGAATTAAAAATTATTACGTGCAGGACCCAAAGGACCACAGGAAGGCGGGGTGGGGGAGAAGGAGAGCAGGGGACCATAGAGAGGACTGTCCTAAGGGCATGCCACACGATCAGACGACTCAAAACTTAGACACAGATATTGTGTAACATACAGCCCCACCTCTTCGAGGTAGCTGGAAACTATATGAGAAAAAAAATCGCTTTTTCAGTGTCAGTATTGAAGTGTGTGTGAGAGTTTAGATGTAACTGTGAGGGAGTATGTCTAAAAGTGACTAAATGAAAGTGTGTTAGTGAGACTGTACTGGAGTGTGTGCAAGTCTCTATGACTAGCTATGTCAGAGAGTGTATGTGTCTAAATGAGACTGTGTGATAATGTGTGTGAGTAAATGAGACTATGTGTGAGATTGTTGGTTCAAGAGCGAGTTGTTTGTGTGTGTGTGTAAGAAAGTAACTATGTAGTTAACGCAATTCAAATATCTTGCGTTTTACCAGACAGACAGACAGACAGAGCAATTAGTTATAAGCTTTGTAAAAATAATCATAGATTTACTCTTTTACAGTACTATGAAAAGAAATCTTTTAGACCTATCTGGAGAAATGGTCTGGTGAGAGCGGGGCGGGGGGTTGCAGAGAGGCTAGGAAAAAAAACATATTTATTATAGACATGTTCATGTGACCTAATAATTTAAGAGCGCTTGTCACGTACACTGTATCTATATTTAGCCGCCCAAGGTTACCAGACAGAACTTATTAGCTCGGGGAACTCCTTCACGCAGCAGGATCATGTTTGGAAATAAATGTGATTGGTTTTGAAATATTAATTATTGTACTTTGAGCTGCATTTATTGGTTGGCATTGCAAAGAGGGGATGTTAGACACGTGACAACGCTATACCCGGGAAAAGGATTCTAGATTTTTAGTCAGTGTCGTGCGGAACGTGTTAGGATTCAGATGTGTATTTTACATTATTGTGTAGATCATTTATTTAGCAGAACTATATTTATTCTGTTCTATTCAAGTACATTTAACCATTGTAATTATTTGTGAATAGCTTTTCCAAGTTCTGAATTAAAGTAATTGTTTTAGACGAAGAGAAGTTTCTTCATTGAATATAGTAACATACTTAGATCGACTTAGCGATTTGCAAATTCTAGATGGTCCTCTTATCAAATGGCAACATTCTGAATGATCGTATTATCAACTAGATCTAGCTACTTCTATACGATCATCTTATTAAAGACGATTTCAAGATCCTCGGCAATTACGATCATTGATTGTGCTTCAACGTGACATCTTGACATCAAGTTTGATTGTAACATCTAGCACTATTGATGATTGTAACAGCGCTTTATTTCAGACAATAAACACACATTTAAAACAAAAACTTGTTAAAAAGATATTTTATTCCGCTAACATCGTGTTCCTTATTTTCTGTTTCCTCTAATTTTGTTTTGTTTTTTGTCTGTAGTCTAGACAAAGAGGCAAACCAGGACGGTGAGTCACCACAAACTCTGAAGGCGGGAGTTCATTGGGCTTCACAGACACCACACCACGCGTCAAGGAGCTCTCAAGGCGTTAACACGGTACTGGTGTATACCAGGACTGCCGGTTATCACATTATTTCGTTGATTTAAACTTTTGGTGAACTTAAGTTTACACTTTATAGATATCTAGACTTTCTATGTGTCTGACTTCAACGTGCTCTGGTGTCAATATACAGAAAAGAGAACACTGATGATCTGGAGAATTAGCTGTCTGCTGTATTTGCGAAAACTGTCATTAGAACATAGAACGGGTTGCATCACCAAGGAAAACCAAAAACTAACAAGGTTACAAAGACAGTTTGTGTGGAAACACAAACTCAAAATCGGCCCCCGAAGTGGGTCCCCCAGGCAGGTAAAAAGGCAGGTTTCAATATTTTCAGAAAGAATACCAGAATGAAATTCTATCAAAGGCTAATAACAGAGAAGAATGGAGAAAGAAGGTTGACACCTTGTGTGGTATCCCAACTGTCCAGCAGACAAAACTAATAGCGTGTATTCCCCTTTCGGGGGCAGCTAAAATGTAACGTAGCACTAATACATAAAACCCCGAGCCATGTCCTACAAATACAAAAAAACAGAACCTAATTAAATACTCAGACAGGAAGATATAAACGTATGTTTCGTATTCTGTTAGCTAGGATTAAATCGTTGTTAGTGCTCATTCGTCCCCTGTGCCATTAAAAAATGGAAGGGGTTGCATGAATCAGCTAGGCGAAACAATGACTTAGCTGGTCGTGCGGTATGCGCTCTGGACAGTATTTCGGTCGTCTTAATAATGCCGCTGCCATCCCAAGTTGTCCTGCGCAAAGTTTGAACGAGGAAGTAGATTATCTTCAACACTGAAGGAACATCCCAAACATGTCAAACATTTTACAAGCAAACATAATAAACACGCACGACTAGACACATGGACACGCGAATGAGTTAATAATCTCTGTTTTGAGAGAACGTCTGTAATTTCTAAGATAAAAATGTATAAATTACAGACTTTATTAAATGCTAGATAATCATTACTTCTGATGCGGGCATCAAAAAATTACCCCCGCCTGGTAAAATCTCTCTTCTTAGTCTTTAGGATACCCTGGAAAAAGAGTCGAAACAAAGTTTACATGAAGGCTCAGATTTTATTTCGGCAATCATGTACAAGAACCGATTCTACAGATTCTGGAAAACGCCAGAGAAGAACACTTTGAACAGACAAACTAGATCTAGAGACTTAGTACCTACACAAGTCAGAAGTGGGCCAGCTTAAATGACGAGAGATAACATAAGGGAGGTGATTGGTATCAAACTAATTAGCAGACGTCTAAACTAAACGATTGAACTGAGTCAGTCCTCGACTTTGACAGGCCTCAGTAAGGGCGATAACTAATGAAACAGATGTAGAAAAATATACTCTCCAACAGGTAATAAGGAGACATGAAAATGTAAAGATGGAGAAGACTAAAAATAAACGACAGGTGTCAAAAGGAAATAACAAATAAAATGGGAATAATACTGAAAACTTTGCATTAATTGTTCTCAGAGCAATCACTTATGATAGATACTACAATTGAGGTGTTTGTAATGCTGGGATCAAGTTTTGTCAATGGTTTTGACCTTATATTTATAGATCATAGTAAATACTATATGAAAAAATGCTAAACGGTATTAACCTTGCCCGGCAGAGAAACTCTGAACATGATATCTGCCCAAGTTACAGTTACAATAATGTACACATCTACATAGATATTATATTATGTAGAAAAAAAAAGAGCTTACGTAGCCCCCAAAAAATAGCATTCCCTGTTTCGACCAGATTTAAAAAATATATTACGACAAGTGCTGGATTTACCTATAGGTGACATCAGCTGTAACTCAGGGCCCCCACTTGATTGTGGGCTTTAAAAAAAAAATAATTCCAGGGATATTTTTCAATTATTTGGAAGAAAGAGTAAAGAAAAAGTTGCCTTTGATGCTGATTTCAAAGGTCACCATATCTAGACAAGCTTAAGGTCTTATCCTGTCTACATCCGGCCCTGGTGACGACGTAAAGTTTGTCTTGTGACTTGTCTAATGAGCTCTCCGTCCCCCCCCCCACACACACACAGATATTCCACTAACCATGAGAGAAACAGAAACTATGAGAACTATGATGAAATGTAATGCACACGATGGTGTCAGAGTAATAAAGGAATGTTCCCTAAGCGAAACAAGAAGCGCAGAGATACAGAGATACATTTTTTAACAGAGATACATCTTTAATAGAAAAAAAAAAAAATTAAACACTTGGTATGTGTGTGTGTTTTGTAGGAATGCGAGTGCGTGAGTGTGTTTAATTGGTATAATTCAGACCAGTATTTTTTTTTAGATCGCTGTTAGAAATCAAACGTCAATTAATTCTGCTCTCCCATAAATCTTTCGCCTCTCTCAATCCCCCCTGTTTTTATTTTTTAACGTTTTCTGTTTCTCTCTCTCTCTATCTCTCTCTCTCTCTCTCTCTCTCTCGCTCGCTTGTTCTTCTCTTATCCTGTCATATCATTCTCTCTTTCTCTTTTATTGACTGTGTCTGACTCTTTCACATTTATTATCATGAGTGACCTGTCAAATCTGAGGCACTCTTGAAAAACAACGACCATTCAAACTTCCTAACTTCCATCAGAGGCCTACATTTTTAATCCCGACTTCCTTGTTTATCTAATTGTCTACACCAGTGGTTCTCAAATTCTTTTTCTTTAACGGAACACTTCGCACATTCTAAGAATTTAGCGGAACGCTTCGCACATTCTAAGAATTTAGCGGAACGCTTTGCTTATTTTTTTGTAGAGAGATTAATTCACGTAGTGGCCTACTAGTTACTTATTCCAGTAGTTCGTGGAACACCCATTTAGGCCTCGCGGAACACTAGTGGTCTGCGGATCACAGTTTGGGAAACACTGGTCTACATCGATTAGCTGAACGATAAAAAAAAAAAAAAGAAGTAATTTTCCCCTTCAGGAAGTGACATCACGCTGGAAGGTTTCACTTTCTGAACATTTAAGCCATGTTGAACTTTTTCGGTATATACCATGCGTCTAGTAATTTTTAGACATTTTTTTTTGTGATTGATAAATCAAGTGCGATGCACACGCACATGCGATTTAAAAAACTTAGAGTAAAAACTAGCAAATATTAAAAAAAAAAAATGTATATTATATAAAGGAAAGAATCGCAAAATTACTGTAATATTCTCAATGCTGCTAAATTTATTTCCGTTTTCTATAAAAAACAAAATTAATAAACTACAACTTATAAATTAACTGATTGATTTTTTTTAAAATTAAATATTGTCAACTTGATGGGAGAAACAACGTGTTCAAGATTTGTACCAGACAGACAGACAGACAAAGTGAGTTCTAATAAGATTTGTACCAGATAGACAAAGTGAGTTCTGATAAGATTTGTACCAGACAGACAAAGTGAATTCTTATAAGATTTGTACCAGACAGACAAAGTGAGTTCTGATAAGATTTGTACAAGACAGACAAAGTGAATTCTTATAAGATTTGTACCAGACAGACAAAGTAAGTTCTGATAAGATTTGTACCAAACAGACAGACAAAGTGAGTTCTGATAAGATTTGTACCAGACAGACAAAGTGAGTTCTGATAAGATTTGTACCAGACAGACAAAGTGAATTCTTATAAGATTTGTACCAGACAGACAAAGTAAGTTCTGATAAGATTTGTACCAAACAGACAAAGTGAGTTCTGATAAGATTTGTACCAGACAGACAGACAGACAAAGTGAGTTCTGATAAGATTTGTACCAGACAGACAAAGTGAGTTCTGATAAGATTTGTACCAGACAGACAAAGTGAGTTCTGATAAGATTTGTACCAGACAGACAAAGTGAGTTCTGATAAGATTTGTACCAGACAGACAAAGTGAGTTCTGATATGATTTGTACCAGACAGACAAAGTAAGTTCTGATAAGATTTGTACCAAACAGACAAAGTGAGTTCTGATAAGATTTGTACCAGACAGACAGACAGACAAAGTGAGTTCTGACAAGATTTGTACCAGACAGACAAAGTGAGTTCTGATAAGATTTGTACCAGACAGACAAAGTGAGTTCTGATAAGATTTGTACTAGACAGACAAAGTGAGTTCTGATAAGATTTGTTAAAAAAACAAACCAGAAATAAATACAATGTATAAAAGCCAACACAATTCACAGCTCAGGATGAAATGAGCTCACCTTCAACAGATGGGCCAATGTAAAACGAATGAATCAAAGTACGCTGTTAGGCTGACAAGTGTCAGATGGGCTGCAGGGAGTGGAGGGTCTAGCACGTCAAGACATGTTTATCGTCCCAGTGTTTAGAGTCTATCTATCTGTTGTTGTTACTTACATCATGTCAATTAGAATTCAACATTATCTCAGAATCAAGACCTCCACCCAACTTCACTTTACCTCTTATTTTTATTTTTTAACAAACTTTATTTCATCTCACTCTGGTCTGTCTGGTACAAAGTTTATTTCATCTCACTTTGGTCTGTCTGGTACAAAGTTTCTTTCATCTCACTCTGGTCTGTCTGGTACAAAGTTTCTTTCATCTCACTCTGGTCTGTCTGGTACAAAGTTTCTTTCATCTCACTCTGGTCTGTCTGGTACAAAGTTTCTTTCATCTCACTCTGGTCTGTCTGGTACAAAGTTTCTTTCATCTCACTCTGGTCTGTCTGGTACAAAGTTTCTTTCATCTCACTCTGGTCTGTCTGGTACAAAGTTTCTTTCATCTCGCTCTGATCTGTCTGGTACAAAGTTTCTTTCATCTCGCTCTGATCTGTCTGGTACAAAGTTTCTTTCATCTCACTCTGGTCTGTCTGTTACAAAGTTTCTTTCATGTCACTCTGGTCTGTCTGGTACAAAGTTTCTTTCATCTCACTCTGGTCTGTCTGGTACAAAGTTTCTTTCATCTCACTCTGGTCTGTCTGGTACAAAGTTTCTTTCATCTCACTCTGGTCTGTCTGGTACAAAGTTTCTTTCATCTCACTCTGGTCTGTCTGGTACAAAGTTTCTTTCATCTCACTCTGGTCTGTCTGGTACAAAGTTTCTTTCATCTCACTCTGGTCTGTCTGGTACAAAGTTTCTTTCATCTCACTCTGGTCTGTCTGGTACAAAGTTTCTTTCATCTCACTCTGGTCTGTCTGGTACAAAGTTTCTTTCATCTCACTCTGGTCTGTCTGGTACAAAGTTTCTTTCATCTCGCTCTGATCTGTCTGGTACAAAGTTTCTTTCATCTCGCTCTGATCTGTCTGGTACAAAGTTTCTTTCATCTCACTCTGGTCTGTCTGGTACAAAGTTTCTTTCATGTCACTCTGGTCTGTCTGGTACAAAGTTTCTTTCATCTCACTCTGGTCTGTCTGGTACAAAGTTTCTTTCATCTCACTCTGGTCTGTCTGGTACAAAGTTTCTTTCATCTCACTCTGGTCTGTCTGGTACAAAGTTTCTTTCATGTCACTCTGGTCTGTCTGGTACAAAGTTTCTTTCATCTCACTCTGGTCTGTCTGGTACAAAGTTTCTTTCATCTCACTCTGGTCTGTCTGGTACAAAGTTTCTTTCATCTCACTCTGGTCTGTCTGGTACAAAGTTTCTTTCATCTCACTCTGGTCTGTCTGGTACAAAGTTTCTTTCATCTCACTCTGGTCTGTCTGGTACAAAGTTTCTTTCATCTCACTCTGGTCTGTCTGGTACAAAGTTTATTTCATCTCACTCTGGTTCATCTGGTAAAAAGTTTGAACAGGATTTTTCTGCTATTTCCTAGTCTCGGATAAGTTAAAACTTTGCACAATTATTATGGAACCTGACAAGACTTGAATAAAAAAAACAATCAACCAATAAGTTTATTCATAATTGGTGATTATTTTGTTTGATATGGAAATAATGGGAATAAATGCTCCTTAATGAGAGATGTGGATGTATATGAATTTAATTCATTATTACGTTTTGAGATGTTACACCCACCTGCCTTCAATTCTCGAATCAAGTTGAAATTTTGTATAATTATTCATAGTGGATGACAATACAAGAAATAATCAAAGAATTTTCCAGTTAAATAATCATTTAGTACTAATTAATTAATTTTGTTTTATATAGCAGAAAGGGCGATAAACCTGTAATTTTTAGAAATTAGACGTAATTATTGGTTCTTTCCTTTAGATACGCCTTGTTTTTAAAAAGTATTCTTTATATATATTTTTTTTTTGTGAGACACTGAGATATTTCAAAAGGTGGCGTGTTGTATGGGCTATGCGTGTCGTCTCGATGGAACTCTGGATTTGAACCCTAGTAACTCTCATACACATGTATGGGCTCTGCCTGTCGTCTCGATGAAACTCTGGATTTGAACCGTAGTAACTCATACACATGTATGGGCTCTGCGTGTCGTCTCGATGGAACTCTGGATTTGAACAGTAGTAACTCACATACACATGTATGGGCTCTGCGTGTCGTCTCGATGGAACTCTGGATTTGAACCATAGCAACTCTCATACACATGTATGGGCTCTGCGTGTCGTCTCGATAGAACTCAGATTTGAACCCTAGTAACTCATACACATGTATGGGCTCTGCGTGTCGTCTCGATGGAACTCTGGATTTGAACCCTCGAAACTCACACACTCATGTATTGGCTCTGCGTGTCGTCTCGATGGAACTCTGGATTTGAACCCTAGTAACTCTCACACACACATATATGAGCTCAGCGTGTCGTCTCGATGGAACTCTGGATTTGAACCCTAGTAACTCTCACACACACATGTATGGGCTCAGCGTGTCGTCTCGATGGAACTCTGGATTTGAACCCTAGTAACTCACACACACACACATGTATGGGCTCAGCGTGTCGTCTCGATGGAACTCAGGATTTGAACCCTAGTAACTCACACAGACACGTGTATTGACTCTGCGGGTTTCATTTTTGTGTGTACGTCTCGAGCTCCCCCCACAGTAGAATTATTGGAGCCTAGCCTGAGTTGGGGGGGGGGGGGGGGAGAAGTGTTCGAATTTGAAAATCCCCCTGGGTTCCTATTGATAGGGTCCCCAAATGATGTTTTTCATATTAAAAATTAACTATTACGCAAAATGCAGGGACCTCACAGAGCTCAAGCCCAAACGATGAATAATTCCTAGCTACGCTCCTGAGTACAAGCCATCCCAGTGGCACTACAGTCCTAGCCTGCTTCTACGCATATTCCCATTCAGTTCTTTACTGGTATTGTCACCTCCATGTCCTAACCATTAGCTGTTGTATATCTGCCTCTACTTTCTCAAGCCATTCGTTTGTCCAGGTCTAATATCAATAGTAGGCATGAAATGTAATATTTAGGTCCCTTTTTATTTTACATTTAATTTTCTGTTCCCGTTTCTAAAGGGACATGATCAAAGTAAGTGCAAAAAGTTCATCTTACCTACTCTGTACCATGATTCTATCTAGATAGAAAAGAAAAAGAGATGATAGCTGTAAAAAACAGGTTATGGCCAGTGCTGGATTAACAGCGCGTGCTTCTGGAAAATTTGCACACACACACACACACAAAAGGCGCCACTACTCTTCTATTTTCGTTTTGCACGATCTTTCATTGCTACGATATTTAAATCTGTAAATAATTACCATTCTCCCGCCAATAAGTTCTCGGTGTTACAAAAAAATGAAGAAAAAGTGAATATCACTTTGCCTTTTGTTAAGATTGTGATTTCATTTGCTATGTGTATAGAACGAATATTTCATCGACTAAACCAGATAGAACCTTTTTTACATTTGCTAGTTGTTGTTTTTTCTTCAGATTTATTTATATTCTTTTGTTTATTTATGTTTAAGTGAAAAAATTAAAAAAGCAGAACGTTTTTTTTTTTTCGGTGGGGTTAGGTGGGGTTAGGTGGGGTTAGGTGGGGTTAGGGTATTTTCAGGTGAAGAACTCAAAATAGTCATGGCATCAACTTCAAAACGAATATCTGAAATCTGTACTAGGTCTGACCTTGCCAGACTATTGAGGTTTCGGCTGAATGACTACACAGAAAACGGAAATCACAGCTTGTGCATTTGCGTAAATGTGCAGGTGAACAAAAATACACAAAACTACTTTCACTCCAGCTTCATCTAGAAGTTTTTTTCAAAATCCAAATTTCTAAATCATTTTTGTTTTTGCTATATCAGGTTTTATGCTTATTCTAAATCTGTTAGATATCTTAAGTTATAAGCTACAGCGTTCCAAAAAGCAAAGTCAGCAGAAACATTAAGGAGCGTTTTGGTCTGAAAAGTTTTGGAATTAAAGTAATAAATAGCAAGCAAAATACATAAAACTAGTCGACCGGCGGCGTAGCATACACCGCTATTTTGCAGGGCCGGCCTTAGGGCACCGCAACCTATGCGACCGCAGTAGGCCAGCACTGTCATAGGCCCCACGCTAATCCTAGGTGTAAATTATTAAATTAAACCATTTTATAACTTATAACATATTTTCCGCGGCCTCTTGATTTACCAGGGGCTCCTGGAAATCTCCTGAAATTACAAAATATACGAAAATTTTTGGAAATCTCAGGGAATTATTGAAATCTTTTGAATACTCATACAAATCTCCTGAAATATATAGACAAAAATTGTCATTTTGGGGTGCTATTCAAGATGGAAAACGCCAATCCTACGCGTGATAAATAAAAATGGCATTATGCATTAGCCGTAATTGTGTAAACTGGTAAAAGAAGCTTCTCGCGCCTCAAACTAATGAAGAATTACTTGAGGTAAAAAATTCTCTAAGATAAATTGAAACAGTTGGTAATTCTTGCTATTGAGCATGATCTATGTAGAAAACAGAATTCTTATGGTATACTGTATGACTTCGATACACGCAAGGCTCGTGTAGTAATTATGTTAATACAATTTCTTAATTTTCACTTATTATCCGTATCCCTACCCGAACCAGGCCCTGCGAAATCCGTTTCGCACTGGGCCGTACAATGGTTAAGTCCGGCCCTGCTATTTAGTAACGGGTGAATACAAAGTAGATTAGTTGCTCTCTTTCCATGACTTCTTGGTCACAATGGTTAAGTCCGGCCCTGCTATTTAGTGACTAATGTTCTCCCCCCCCCCCCCCCCCCCCCGCCATTTTTTCGCCTCTAAAATTACGTTCGGTAACTCTAGTCCGTCCGACTTACAGAAATAAAAGAGTGATCTTTCCATTACTTGGTGTCCAAACTTATAAGCCATGAAAAGAATTATATATAGATACTTATATAAGGAGAATAACTGTACATTTACAATTATATTAGTCAATACTTTTAGATTTACTTCTCTTAATCAATATCAAAATAAATTAATAAAACAACACTAACTACTTCGTTATTTGGTAAAAAAATTTTTAAATGGTTCATGGTTTGATAGGGACAACTGCAAAATTGCAACTTGTTCCTAGAAAAGAGCGGAGAAATAAAGTGAACTAAATGTGTACTAGACTGAGAGCGTGTTGATATAAGCTTTTTAAAAATGACACTACTCACAGCTCAGCCTTGGTCTCATAGGATTTATGAAAGTAGATGAATTTCATATTGAAAATGATAGAGATTCTTGCTATTGAGTGTGATCTATGTAGGAAACAGAATTCTTATGATATACTGTCTAACAAATAGAGAGAGCGTGAATAAAAATAAAATGGGCAAAAACTTAAGTTAAAAATACAATATGTAACCAAATAAAGAAAAAGAGAGAACCTGTTTGAACTTTATTTCCTCCTTTATTTCCCCAGTACAGAAGCACTACTAACCATTCGACAGCTGTGCAGGGTCTAACACTTATCCCGCATGGGGAACGACCGCATACCAAAGGCGATCTTTTCTGGTGAGGGTGAAAGCAGGACAGCAGTAACAGAGGTGCCCCGTAAGCGCTATAAAAATCAACTCAGGCGCCATTTCGCCCTCACTGGCATGAGGAAATGTAGCTGGCAGCAGATGACCTCTGAAAGAGACAGAGCTATCAAGATGTTATGACACACATTTGAGACCCAGGCAAAAGGCCTTGGAGGAAAAAAGGCGCAGAAGACTTAAAGAAAACTTAAATGGGGGGTGGGGGGTGAACAACAGCTTTGTCTGCATTAGGTATAGACAATTATGTAAATTATTTCATCAAAGTCTTTAAAATAGAAAGAAATATGGCAGACATTCTCACATTAGATAAACTCATTACCTCTTGTGTAGTGGTTTCCCCTCTTGTTTCACCACTGCTAATATACTTGACTTCCTTGGATGTTTGCTTCCATCTCATCAAAAGGGAAAAAAATAAATAATTAAAAAAAAAATAATTAAAAAAAAAATAATTAAAAAATAAATAATTATTTGTTTCTAATTTTAATTTTATTTTTCATACATCTCCTACTCGTGGGCGAGTGACGGAGTAGTCGGCCTTTATTTTTATGTGAGATGTTTTATTTACAAGAGTAAGTATCTTGTCAAACTCTTACCGAAATATCTCTAACTAGATCTATGTCTATGTCAATGAAATGTCTATGAAGTCTATTTCTTAGATCTTGTAAAACAAATGTCCTTACCAGTCTCCTACCAGGTACGCAAAGTTTTGGAGTTCCCACCATTTAATTGGACGTGGAAAAGAAAAAGGTGTGTGGTACTGGACCAAGTAAAAACAAATACATG
Organism: Biomphalaria pfeifferi; assembly: GCA_030265305.1. Classification (NCBI taxonomy): domain Eukaryota; kingdom Metazoa; phylum Mollusca; class Gastropoda; family Planorbidae; genus Biomphalaria; species Biomphalaria pfeifferi. Next base: position 1,681,976 of record JASAOG010000059.1, on the reverse strand, counting down.
TGTTTAATGCCAGTTATTAATGATTACCTTTATTTCACTTTTGGTTTTGGTTTTCTGTCCACTCTATTATTACGTGTTTAAAAAAAAATCGCCAAAAGAATAATAGTCTGCTATGTATATAGGTATATCGTTCAAGTATCAGACAGCTTTGAGAACGTTTTCAGAAACACACACACACTTAAATATAAAGTCACACACACAGACACACTTAAACATAAAGGCACACACACACACTTCAACATAAAGGCACACACAAACACACACTTCAACATAAAGGCAGGCACACATACACACACACTTCAACATAAAGGCACACACACACACACACACACACTTCAACATAAAGGCAGGCACACACACACACTTCAACATGCGTAACACAATCCAAATGTTTTAAATGTTTGAAAGACGTAGTTACATTAATATGATGATATAGAGACTGTAGACAATGTCGGTCACAAACAATGGCGCCGAAAGACGTCTTGCTTTGCTCACACCCCCCATGCCCTCCCATTAGAAATAAGAAACAGAAAACAAAAACTACAAAATAAATAAAAAAAAAAAACAAATTGGAAGAACACAAACACAAGAAATGTAAAACTTTGTTCATGACGACGACGTCCAGACATTTGGCGCAGGTCGAAAGAAAGCAGGTTGGTTGACTTACAAATGGACAGAGCTATAAATAGATTTCCATTTGGTTTTAGGAACACGCACCCATACCTAGAGACTCGTACACACTCATACACAAGTTCACTCCAATCTAACGTTCTTGGTTCTTTGTTTTTTGCCCCCCCCCTCCCTCAGTAATGTCTATGTCATCTTATGCTAATGATTTGGTCTGCTGCCTGGTATCTACCTCTAACCAGACTTCGTTAGCTAAGACTCTGCATAATTTAATATCAAGAATTAGACGTTGGACAAAGTGCCCCTAACCCAATTTCGTCGCGGCTATTTTCTCTCATTTTTAATACGTAGTTACCAAACTTTTTCCAAACAAGTTTTGCGATGCAATACAACAGCGACATCACGGGAGACCTGGGACCAGCTTTGTCATCTCAGTTTTCCTTCATGAGCAAAGCGACTGCCGGGCAGGCTAATTATCCAGCAGCATTAAGTCATTATTTTGTCCTTCCTGGGTGACTGGGCTTAGACGAAACGGGATGGACTGCTCTAAACGATTACGAAAATCTATCGCTACGCATTCTACCCCGCTGTTAATATTGAATCTAATTAAGGCATTCAGAATCATGTAATCCACTCATCAAGGAACCATGCGGTCACTAGACAATTGACATAGTTGAATGGTTAAGGACTTGTACTTTAAATGCCAAGCATTGAGATACAATTAATACATTCACTACGTTACTCAGAATCGTCATTTAAAACATTAGCAACCTCCTTATTTCAAAATATTACACTTAATATGTCTCCCATAATTTCCTAAATATCCCCACTTTCTATTTTTGGTTTCATGGCGAAGTATTTTCGATCAACTTTGTGTATTAAAAGAAAAAGTAAAGTTCCCCTTTCAGACCTTGTGGTCTATAGGGCAGAAGATGTAAATGTCATCTGTTTTTAATGGCCTACGGTTTCCTCAACTACTGTCAAGTTCCCATTAAAGCTGGGTGGACTCAAAATAAAAAATTCCAGTCTTCACCAGGATTCGATCCCGGGCCCCGGTTCGGAAGCCCAGTGCTTTACCGCTCAGCCATCGCGTCACAGCCTATTAGAATTAGTTATGTTAAAAGACAAGTATATCTTGCACCTTCTCTTTAAGAGTTTCATAGGATCGCAAGACGTTGTAATGATACTTATTAGTAATTTAACTATTTGACTAATTTTCGTATGGCTTATCTAGCTTTTAAAAATTGTATTTAAATTAACTACAGCTTCTGGACCGCCCGGGCACCACACAAGATCTGTCAACCTTCTTTCTCCATTCTTCTCTGTCATTTGTCTTTGATAGAATTTCATTCTAATGTTCTTTCTGAAAATATTGAAACCTACCTGAGTGGACCACTTCGGGGACCGATTTTGAGTTTGTGTTTTCAAACAAACAGTCTTTGTAACCTTGTTTTCTCGTGATTTATGTCAATAAATTTAGACATGATCTTGATGACATAGGCAATAGACACATCTCATAGAACTAGTGCCTGAAAAAGCCCAACGATATACATTGGAGATTTAAAATGATGTTTTACCAAAGTCATAGTTGGTTGAAAGAGCCAAGCCAAGATTTGAGATGGGATGAAAGGGAGACTCAAAACGTAATGGTGGATCGACAGAGCAATTCAGATTTAGAGTGCAAGACTCTGAAACCACATTTGACCTCACCCTATAAGGATGCCTGCTTTACATTTAAACAATTATTAACTTAAAAAGAGAATAGGCCTATTATATATAAGAAAAATAAGGGAATTAAGATTATATTTACAAGTATTCCATTTTGTCTGCACAAATATGCCATGCTTTTAAATTTCTTAATGTTATTATTTCAATACTACTGGAGCGAAAACAAGATGGTGGCCTTCACAAAATCTTGTCCAGGCTTCAACTCGATCAAATTCGACACTGGAGAAATTTGCAATGCTTACAATTTAAGTTGGGTAGAGCCACGTTAAACTTTGATGTGGGTGGAAAAGTGGATGAAACTAAATTAAGAACAGAACGGTCAGATAAATAGCCTAGTTGTCCAACAGAAGCTGGGCTCAAAACTTGAAAGGCTACTTACCAAAAGTGGGTTGAAAGAGCCGTCCAATTACTCTAAGAACGCAAAGAAAACGTCCTATGCGCTACAGTCAAACCGGATGTAATTCGGATACTTAGTGGACAGAACTTTGTTTATCAGTAAATACCAATTCCTGAAGGATTGTGCCGTCTGCTGGACTGACTGTGTCGCTTTGTTGTCAATATTGAATGTACTCCAGGCGTCGTAGCCATTTCATTGACTTTCATTACCTCGGTTTCGTGTACTAACTATCGCAGTTGTTTTTCTATGGAAATACACCTGCTTAAAACAGTCTGCGTGATTGTTCTGTTTGCATTGTTTTCATGTTAGTAAATAATAGCGTAAACTTCAAAGAAATATTATTTTTATTGAGTTCTACACTATCACACAAAAGATGTGTCTCGGCATATTTTTGGTCATATAAAAGGTGAATTTTATGTGATGCCCAAACTACGACCCGCGGGCCATAACCCGAACCCTGACGCTGGCTACCTGCCTCTCTCAAATTTCTCCCACGTTTCCATTGGACTCGACATTATTTTTATTTTTTTTTACTACTTCTGCTCTCCCTTGTTCTTGCCTCGTTTCAATCTCTTGACTCTCTCGTCGAGCGTCCCATTTATTTTCACCTGACTCCCAGAGCGGCACCTGCGGAGGTGAAGGTTACTGTAACCTAGACGCTAGTTAACTCCTACTTCCACCTGCCTATATAACAAATGGGTGGCTAGATTGCCATCTTTTCTGTTGTTTGGGTGACGACCTAGGGTGCCTTTCAGACAGTTAATGAACCTGACATGTTGCTTCAGAGGAGCAGACGACATGCTTTGAAATTTGTCGGAAGTTTGTAGCTTTTTGCAAGAGAGATTCATCGCCGTGAACAGAATCGAACCCCTAATTATCGCCCCTTTGAATGTGTTTGATATAATGGGTTTCCGGAATCTCTTAAAGTGCATTATAGTCGGATGATTGGCTTCAGCTAAATGTCATTCAAAATTGTGAATTCATACGAAAGAAACGACACGACAGGCCAAACTTTGCCGAAGAATATCAAATAAGTCATAGAGTATTTTGTGAAAGGCTATAATAATATTTTTTTTTTTTTTTTTGTAAAGGAAACCTCAGAATTTGCGCTATTCAATTTTAGCTTTATCATCATAGGAATCCTTGGGCCTTAGGCCTCTTTTCTTTTCTTTGCCTCTTTTTTGGGCTTAGTGTGCCTCTTGTATGGCTATAATAATATAAACTTGCAATAGTCATTCAATATGTATATCAATAAAATGTGTTACATGCAGCTATTATAAATAATATAATTTTGAAGTTTAAAACAAGTTTTAAGTACTTTATTTATTTTTCATTCTACAGACCTCTTTGTGTGTGCTTGTTACTGTAATTTGTTATTAAGCGTAAAGTCTAGGCCTAGAAGCTTGCTTACATCTGCCTGTCGGAACAAACTTCTGTCCGGAAAAGATACAAGCAGATGTAATTTTTTACATCCCTATTACAAATGGCTTGTGTCCAAGTCACTTGGGTTAGAAACGAGGCCAAAGGCTGAGCTCACCAGAGAAACACTGAATACTATGTGAAATACTGCACTCCTCATTAATCTTCGGAGACAAACTTTATCAATAGAAAACTAACCATTAAAACAATGAATAACTGACCATGAAGTACTAACGATTGATTGCTTGACATTGATTACTATTAAGTGATTTCTAATGATTGATTTCACAATATTTGATTCCTGTTTATTTATACTGACCATTGTTTTTTTTTTAAATTGATTTATCTCCTTTGATTTCTGCTCAATTATATTTAATGATTGATAGCTGTAAATTGATTGCTGATGATTTATTTCTGATGGTTGATTACTAATGAGTGATTTTTGATCATTGATTCCTGATGGTTAATTTACGATAATGAATGACTGAATGACCGAATTTCGACGATTGGTTGCTGATGATTAATTGGTCATGATTGATATCTTGCAATTGATTGATGACCATTGATTTATAACTTAAGTCTTAGTCTGATTAAGGCGGTACACACACACTTGCGCGTGCACATACACAGTCACATGCTTGCACACTGTCTTCATCTCTCACTATGTACGTATCGGATTATCTTCCCTGTTCTTCCTGCCAGGTTCAAAATGTTTGCAATTACCCTTGAACTTTGATTTACACGCCTAGCACTTCGGCCATTTCTAATCATGACAAAATAGGTCTAACACAAAATAGGTCTAACACAAAATAGGTCTAACACAAAATAGGTCTAACAAAACATAAAGAAAGAGGGGAAAAATAGTTGTATAGACAGAAAGGTACTTTTAATAAAAAACAAAGCAAACAAAAACAAAACTAGGTCTCTAGCCCATACATGAAATACAAATTGGACAAAGAAAGTGATGATAAGAGAGAACACATTTTGAAGATAGAAGTGATATTACAAAAAAACAACAACAACATGTGGGCGTATTTTTGGATTGAAGGATTACGGACCTAGCTAAATTGTTTTACATGTTTAGGATGTTCCTTCAGAGTTGAAGATACTTTACTTCCTAGTCCAAACCTCCCGCTGGACGACGGGGGATGGGAGCGGGCAGGGTTTGAACCCTCGACCGTCGATAAATCCGAACGACAGTCCAGCGCGCAAACCGCACGACCAGGCAGCCATCCAATTAGGCGTTGATTAAATGATTACGAACCTAATAAATTATCTAACTTACGTAGACGCTGTGGCTGAGCGGTAAAGCGTTTGTCTTATTAACCAGGGTCCCAGGTTCGAATCCTGGTTAAGACTTGAATTTTTAACTTCAGGATCCTTGGGGGCCTCTGAGTCCACCCAGCTTTAATGAGTACCTGCCATCTATCTATCTATCTATCTATCTATCTATCTATCTATCTATCTAAGTATCTATCTATCTATCTATCTATCCACCCATCCATCCATCCATCCATCCATCCATTTATCTATCTATCTATCTATCTATCTATCTATCTATCTATCTATCTATCTATCTATCTATCTATCTATCTATCTATCTATTTGTCTCTTTTCTCTCTTTCTTTCTCTCTGTCTCTCTTTCGCGGACACAATGGTTACACAGATCAAGATGATCACATTTGAAAAGCAAGTTCCGGTCAAGCTGACCCACTGAAGCAGTTCTTTCTTTAGCCAGGGCTCAGACTGGGCTAAGTCGTCAGGCTAAGATGCCGTAAACTTCAACTTGTGTGTCCGACGTTCGGAATCTCAGTCAGTCCTGCGCAGAGACATCGCATTAGAACAAAACGTTATTTTTCTGTTTCAACGTCACATGTCTGCAAAATGTGAATGTAATGCTTTGAACATTGTTCCAAGGACTAGTAAAGCTTTTGCATGGTTGTTTCTTTGTTGGTATTGAATGTTAGTAATAGTAATTTGTAAACAACAAACAAATGATTAAACAGTGTGGAAACACAAACTCAAAATCGGCCCCCGAAGTGGTCCACCTAGAGTCTTTACCAGGATTCAAACACGGGGCTTCCGGTTTCTAAGCGCTTTACCCCTTAGCCACAACATCTCCATATACTCATTTATCGTACACTTATATTTTTTTTAAATAATAATTATTAGCCTTATCCATACATTCAAAATTAATAACATGTTACATGTAATAAAGAGAAACTTTGAATGATCTAAAATATCATGATGTCCGATTTTCATTTTCTCTTCTAGTTTCTGAGATCTAAACGGGACCGACAGACGGACAGACAGGCCACACAAAACCAATAGCGTCTTTTCCCGTTCGGGGGCACCTACAGATTCAGAATTGTTTCACTTCGTGTTTGTTTCTACCTCTTCATCTTTACGTCTCACTGTTTCTATTTTCTGAGACTTTCTTTTCCTCCCTGCAATTGTTTTTTCTTCTCACTCTCTTTCTCTCTCACTTCTTCTCATTTCTTCTTTCCATCTGGCCCATTTCTTTTCATTATCCTCCATTCGTTGATCAGGACCTGTAAAATTTATCTCATAGAAGAGTCATCGGATCATCTGTAAGGTTTTGGATTTCGACTAGGCGAAGATAGAATTGAAGTTACTAATAGAAATAAATACAAATGGAAGTTAATACTAATAGAAATAAATACTAATAGAAATAAATACTAATAGAAATAAATACTAATAGAAATAAATACAAATGGAAGTAAATACTAATAGAAATAAATACTAATAGAAATAAATACTAATAGAAATAAATACTAATAGAAATAAATACTAATAGAAGTAAATACTAATAGAAATAAATACTTAGGCTACGACTAATGTAATATAAATCAACGGTCATTAATAAAATTGCGAGAAATCAATCATCAGCTAGTCATAATTAGCAATGAAACAAAAGAATTCAATCATCAGTAATCAATCGTCAAAGTTCAGTCATTCGGTTATTCTAAGAAGAAATACTAATAGAAATAAATACTAATAGAAATAAATAATAATGCAAATAATTACTTTAAAATTTTTGTTACACACTATAACAAAGAACATGAACAATATGTTCAGATTGGTGTGTGTGTATATCTTCGTGTTGGGTATCGTGCCCAGCACATTACGACACAACGAAATGAGATGGCATTCTTACGGAATTCAATAGTTATAGTACAGACAAGTAAGGTGGACTATACTGAAGTGTGTGATGATATATATGCAATAAAAAAACAACTCACACATCTCAAGAGTCGCTTCTATTCATAAGTAATTCACTTACAGGGTCATGTTGTTATTGGCCACAGTAGACGACTAGGCTAACGTTGTGAATTTCTGAAGTCCGAAAATATCATTCATATATATTTTATAAGAAAGACGGAGACAGACAGACAGACAGACAGACATAGGTAGAAAAAAAAAACAAGAGCTTGAAAGATGTATTATGGAGAGAACAAAACAAAATTAGAGACTTGAAAAGAGAGAGAGGGAGAAGAGTGAATGAAATAGAGGAAAGTAAAACCTTGGTTTCTCTGGCTGAATCAGAGTTATGGAGTCTGTGTGTGAGTGCGTGTTTCCATGGTTACGGTGGGAAGAGATGTGCAAGATAAGAGGACTCCAGAACGACAGACTAAAAGGACATGTTTTTTAGTGTTATGGACTGTGTGTGTGTGTGTGAGAGAGAGAGAGAGAGTTCTATGGTGAGGGTGGGAAGATGTTACCGATTGGTTTTGAATGAAGCAAGATAGGTGGCATTGTCGTCAGCGAATGTGAGATTGAAAGGATGTGTTATTGTAACGAGTTAGATTTTGTTCAAAGTCTACTACATTTATTGGATTTCAAATCAACTTGATTTTGTCACTATTACAATAAAAGTATTTCTATTTGTATTTAGTTTTATTCACCAAGATTATTTCAGGTGTTTTAAGTTAAGATATAATACGCCTGGTCGTGTGGTTGGGGCGATGGACTTCCGTTCGTACAATAATCCCGGGTTCAAACCCTGTCCGCTGCCATCTCCCGTCGTCCTGCGGGAGGTTTGGACTAGGAAGTAAATTATCTTCAACACTGAAGGAACATCCGAAACATGGAAAACATTTTGCAAACAGTTTAGTTGTCTACTAGCAGATTGGTGCTACAAGTCAAGGACCGTTATCAACAATCAGGCAACCCGTCCCATGCTGAAAGGACAATAGGAAAGAAGGCTCACTTATACTAATGTGCCCTAGCAAATGGGATGTCCAAAAGTGTAACAATCTTGCACTGCTATTAGTGCAACAATCTTGCACTGATATTAAGAACTCTTGTGTATATCTGATACGCGCATCTGTCACTGGTGTATACCTTGAAAGAGAATGTGACACACATTTCTTGCTTACAGACAGTAACCTAAGACCGATAGTAGATAGCTACATAAAGCTATAGAGAGAGAAGAAATCGTTTGGTAAGAACAGAATAGGTATGCGCTCTTCAGCCTTGTATTTTATTTGTATGAAATGCGTTTGTAAATTGTATTATATTTGCGTCCTGTATAATGGCTAGGCTTACGCTAAAAGGCGAGATTTTTATAGCTACTTCACTTTGAGCTATATACAAGATTTATGTGTTAAAAAATCTAGTTTTAACTTGTTTGTTTACTCCCCTGTACATCTAACCTGAGACTCGGGTGCAATCTAAATGTGACATTGAGCACTGCACTAGCATCAGGTACTGCTCATCTTTGATCTAGATTCCGATCAGCGGGACGCCACAATTTAACGCCAGGTGGCGTCTCATTTAGATGAGGCGCGCACTTCTGGAGGTCGAAGTTAAATCGTTTGGCTTTGAGCAATCTACCATTTGATATGAGGAAAAAAAAAACAATTTTTTTGAGAAATAACAAGACGTTAGTAGATTGGAAGCCAAAGGGCTTAAACATATCTCATCGTTTAGTTTAGATCCCAAACTCACTTAGAGCGATGTTTACCAATTTTTCACTATTCAGAATCTCTTAGGCATCACACATGTGTTTATACTATACAATCGTAATTCAAAATGTTGTCTAAAGGCAAAAAAAAATATGTTTTTATCAGACAGTTGATTTCCTTCTCTTTCATTATTTAAGATTCAAATGTCGACAAGTCAAGCAAAAACAGAACAATAAAACTAAATAATGAAATAACATCAAATAAAAATTGAGGAATAGAAATAAAAGAATAAGAGATTACTCACGAAACAAACAATTCAATTTCCGCAATTGTGTAATTTGTTTCTATTCTTTATGAGATCTTCTCACTAACGATGGAACAACAATCGAAAAAAAAAATGTTTTAATTAGATCGAGCTTCCGTGAAGAAGAAAATGGACATTTCTTTATTTCCTCTGGAGACTTGATCAAAAATTACAATTTTATAACATCATGTCAATCTTTGCAAACGTATTCATAAAAAAAAACAACATTACAGACAATAATGATAATACAGAAAAAAAAATTGTATGGAAAAGTATAATCTCTCAATAAAATTGTAATAATCGTTAGGATTTTTTAATGCATACATCAGTAGACAATTAATAATAATAATAATAATAATTGTAATAATAATAATAATAATAATAATAATAATAATAATAATAAACCATTATCGACGTCGCCGTACCACTGTCTCATAATTTAAGAAAAGCTGAGATAGAAAAACAAAGAAAATATGGGAACCTAGGCTTGGAGGTTGTTTTACCTGTTTTCGGATGTTCCTTCAGAGTTGAAGATAGTTTACTTCTTATTCCAAACCTCCCGCAGGACGACGGGGGATGGGAGCGGGCAGGGTTTGAACCCTCGACCGTCGATAAATCCGAACGACAGTCCAGCGCGCAAACCGCACGACCAGGCAGCCATCCAATAATTAAGATTAAGAAAGATTAAGCGTATATGGAAGTTGTCCAAAATAACAAAATACCCCATGGTTATATCAACCGAAGGGGTAATAACAACTGACCTCACAGACACCTTCAAGGCCCTTAACATTCCTAGGAACATCCTCGTTGCCTGTCAGAGGGCGGTACTACTGCAGACCTGCCACATCACCAGAAAATTCCTCAGTGGAAACTGTTAAAGGGACTACGATGAATGTTGTTTCTCTATAGCGAAACTCCACCCTGGCAGCGCGTTTATTTCTAACATAATAATAATATTAAGGCTTGCCTTTGAGTCTAAAGATTCATGAGGAATACAGTAGTTCCCTTGGTTACGCAGCCCCAGCTGTTAACTACATAGGAAAACGTATTTCACACCACTAAACAATCCTATTTGTTGAGATGTTTTAGGTTGTCGGTGTTGGTCTTTTATTTCAAATATACTACTAGCAAAAACTCTAAAATTAGAGAAATGACAGGGCGGGTGACTAAAATAAAATAGTCAATTTGCACTAATACACCAGACACTGAACCATTACTTACAAATTAAAAAAAAACACAACATTATTAATATTCCTAAATTTTAACATGTAAAGGCACATATTTATTGCTATTTATTGTTGGCATGGGGCAAAATACCTTAGTCTGTTGGACCGTTGGGCCACCATGCAAGATTCGTCGACCGTCTTTCTCCATTTCTGTCTTTTGCTTTAGTTAGAACCTCCTTCAAAGGCAGGCCTAATATATTTCCTAATATCCTCGTGTAATGGAATGGGCTGATTGAATTAATTAAAAAAAGAAAAAAAAAGACTTAATAAAAGTTAAGCCTCTAATTATCAAGCATGATATTTAGTTCTTCCATCCTGGATGATGACCACTTTTGTTATCCAGGGGGCTAGAGGCTTAGTGGTTTAGCGCCTCCTCATATGGCTGGTGAGATCTATGTGAGTGTGAAGAAACAAGTCCCTTTACGTTTAAGTATCTTTTTATTTTAAAGCATTTCAACATAACATATATACACGGCAACATTATATACAGCTCCCATACTGAACTAGCCGACTTCCTCTCTTCTTGTTTACACACTCGTCACTTTCCGCAAGTCCCCTAACTCTCGATACCCAACACTTGACCGTGTGTCACAGTTGACCTCACAGTAACCGTGTCACAACAGTGAGCATGGTAAGATTAGTACATGGATACGACATAATGACCTTCTTTTATTTAAAAGTAATTTCGAAGTTAAGATGATAGAAGAGAAGAGACCCTAAACGACTTCATTGGGTTGGGATAGAGAGAGACCCTTTGAACAAATAATAGAAAGTGTCATAATAAATTACTATCACAGATTGGATAGTACCACTCATCTCGAATCAGAGATTAGATAGTTCTATTCATTTCAAAGCACAGATTAGATAGTTCTATTCATCTGGAATCTCAGGTTTGATAGTAGGCTCTACCATTCTTCTGGAATCACAGATTTAATAGTAGGCCCTACCATTTTTCTGGAATCACAGATTAGATAGTAGGCCCTATCATTCCTTTGGAATCACAGATTTGATAGTAGGCCCTACCATTCCTCTGGAATCACAGATTTGATAGTAGGCCCTACCATTCCTCTGGAATCACAGATTTCATAGTAGGCCCTACCATTCCTCTGGAATCGTTGCTCAACATGAAATTGAGTTTTGTCTTTGATTTCTACATTTTTTTATATCAATAATTTTATTTGTATTTTAACTTTCCAACACGTCAATATAATGTATTCAGTACTTGTTTTTTTTTTTTAAAGAGATCTATACTTTAAACGGATTCTGGATTTTTAAAGGAATTTTATGTTGGAGAATATCTGTGATCTCAGTGCTCAAGATCTCAAGAAATGGGGGGAAAAAAGGAGGTGTCCAGAGACGAAGAATGTGTAGAAGCGTCTAAGACACTCAAACGTTTAATCAGAATAATAATAGAGTTTATCTTTGATTTCGAAGTTTTGGGTTGAGCACAACATTTTACATAGCTACGAGAACCCAGTTGCGACCTGCCTAATTTGCAACATCCAATGCAAACAAAGCCGTTATCCATATAGAGTGTTTTCATCGTCTGAGCCTCAGATGTAAAATACAATAATGGCTAAAAATATACTTAGCCCAAAGATCTCTAGAGCAGGGCTCACTTCTCCCGAGTACCCCAAGACACACGACCAATATAACAGTAAAAATATGTACAGTTCACAACACAGGTCCAGTGGTCAAGCTGGTAACTCAGGAGCAAGTGGCAACTAAACACGGTCTACATGCCCTTATATAAACTTCGTAATGGTAATCACTCCTGTCTTTACAATAGCTCAAAAATAATTAACCCCCCATTATGTCATACCTTCCTTCAGGGAACAGTACCAGGAAAAAGAAGAAGAAGCAGACAGAGAAAGCGTTGGGAAGACAACATAAAAAAATTGACAAAGCCTACCATTGAAAGAGGCTCTATCCTAGCCAAAAGACAGAGGAATGGAGAAAGACGGTCGACAAATCTTGAGTGCTGCCCCCAACGGTCCAGCGGCAAGGGCTTTTCTTTGAGTCTCAAATAAGTGAAAGCTCTCCAACTGTCTCTTTCAGAAGCTTTCTGCTTCGAGTTTTTTTCCTCCTTGATAGTGAGTACGAAATGAAGCTTGAGTAAGTCTTTGCAGCGCTTTTGGGGAGGGACACCTCTGTATGCCATCCACATTTAAGCTCCTCAAAAAAGATCGTCTTTGGCATGCGGACATCCCCATGAGACATAGATTTCTGACTTAGACTATTACAAAACATGCTTATTTATTAGTCTTGCCAGCTTACGCCGATTACGGATTGGGAGCATCTTTGATGGAGCGAGGAGCCCTAGATGACTTCCGTGGGTAACACAGGCCTCAAAGCTATGCGAATGTTATCAGAGCCACTGCTTTGCACATAGGCGAGGAAATCTTTTCGCCATATTATGTATAGGACAGGTGATGTAAAGCTACACTCTTTCAACGCCTGACAGTTAAAGATAATGGGGTCATAGCGATCCACTTACTTATCTCAGGTACCCATTAGAGTTAGGTGGAGCGTACTAAAGAGTTTGAAGTTCAAACTTTCAGTCTTAGTCGGGATTCGAACTCGTGATCTCTCGGTTCAGACGACATTAGTACTAAGCAAATACATTGCTATCGTCATTGGTAGTTATTTATTTACTTAGAAACTTTAGCCTTATGTAGTTACCAGTAATAACTTGACCACCAAAAGCTCCTGACCATTGTTGTTCTCTGTAACTCCCCCCCCCCCCCATTTTCCTTTCCAGAATCTAAATAGACCTGTACTATCCCAGATGTAGATATCTCCAGTCTACATTACGAGTTAATTAGCCAGTAACAGTAAAAAAGCTGTACAGGCGAATTGAGTTACTGGGCACTAACATTAAGACCTCCCCTCTACCTAATTACATTAGTGTTTATACGGCCATGCGTAAGTATTGGCTTGACCACATGTAATGAGACCGGGGGGGGGGGGGGGGGGACTACTATTATCCTCGCAGGGGAAATAATTACATAAGACAAGTGAGTACAATACCATCCCATGAATAGGCTCCCTTGGTTCATCTACTTAAATTGACGTATTAAACTAGGAGACAGTGTTCCAGCAAGGCTCCTCTCGGTGGTTAAGTCTGCAATAAATACTAGAGCAAGAAGCAACACCGTAACTGATAGCGTCTAGCCCAACGGTTCTCAAACTGTGCGGCGGGTCCCAGTGGGGTGGCCTCGACGTTCTAAAAAGTGTTGTCCCGAAGGTGGCCTTTCTTGAACTAAATTACTGTTTTCCCTGTTGTAAATTTACATCTATGAATTTTTAGTAAAAACGGATTTATGTGTGACACATTAAAATATTTAGAGGTGTTTTTTTTTTAATCTAAAGTAAGATTTTTAAGCGTCTTCAATATGATCAATTCAAAAATTTCTTTCCAATAATTTTCCATTAATATCCCCCCAGTGTCTGTTATTTTTCTTACACCAGAGGTGGCAAAACGGTCAAATGTCACTCGAGTAGCGTACCATTGTTTTATAGGCTTCAGATGACAAGCCCGCAGGTAATGTCTTGCGAAACACAACGATGACTTCACGACGACCCAAACCATTTCAAACGTACACGCCTTGAATGTCCCGCACACTTCAGTGTCGGCCTCTTACACCTTTATAGAATCACATGTAACTTTATTTGACCTGTGATATTCTTTTGATGGAACATAGTGCGCCGCTGACGCCAGGAGATTAAATTCCTGAAGCTAAAATATACATTAAAAACACTATACGCTTAGGCTTTTTAGTTGTTAAATAGGAAGGGGCTTTACTAGTTCGAATTTGAGATACACTGATATAGCCAGTGAATATAAAGAATTTTAGGAGGCAGTCGATAATAGGATGTTTGGACTTTCAAATATTTGATATTAGCTGTAAGATTAGTGCAATTTTAATATTTTTTAACAGTTCAATTTAAAAGTCATTCTATCCATTTAAAAAAAAAATTATAACGATTCTATATGTCAACCACTTTATACGAATCCTTTAACAGTTTTTAATCAACATCTAAACATATATAGTATCTGTTTATGTCAGTCGACAAATATCAAAATATGCATCAAAGTTTTCACTCCGCAATGTCATAATTAGCCAAACTTCATTTGTACGATTATAATTATCTTTTGAATAATGTCCAGATTTGCAAACAAACTCAACTGTTTCAATATAGTTCTCGTCTCCTCACTGTTGACCTACTCTCTATCGATTAGGTACTTCAATTTAGTGGGCAGCCGCTTGCGTTTATTTTGACCAGCAATTCGATTTACAGCAACAAAATGGACTCATTAAAAATAGAGGCGCAAAAGAAAAGCTATTTAACAGGAGAGTTAATGTCGAGCAGGCCAGTGTCTAGACCAGGTTTATTGTGCACGATAATTGGATGAGGAAGATAGTTAATTGGATAAGGTAAACAACGCAATTATCTCTGAGACATTTTAATTATATGTTTTAGTGTGTATGTGTGTATATTTTTTAATGGGTGGAGAGGAGTATATTTGTGTTGTGTGTGTGTGTGTGTGGCGCTGATTATGGTGTGTAAATGTATGGGGGCACTATGTTTATGGTGTGTCTGTATTGGATGCATGCGCTATGGTTATGGTGTGTGTTTCCTAGAGCGCTATATTAATGGTGTGTATGTGTTGCTTAGGGCGTTATGTTAACGCCAACCTAGATGAGGTCGACTTCCGTGTTGCGCGTGCCAGTGCGGCTTTTGGCAGACTTAAAGGACAAGTGTGACAACGGAGAGGACTCAGCATTACCACAAAACTGAAAGTCTACAGTGCTGTAATTATATACATTGCTTTAAAAAAATAGGTACTCAGTGATGGATTGCCTCACTTTCAACTACTAATAAATTAATAATGTACGTTAAATCACAAGAAAAGTCATATTTTGTCCCCACATTTAAAAAAAAGTGCCGGTACGCCGTACCGGTCGGTACCGTCATAAAAAAAACACTGTATGCATATATATTCTAATATAAAGGCCTTATTAACACAAAAATCTGTCTGATTTAAGACACTAAGAGACTCCTGCGAAAGCCTGTGTGACACTCAGAACAGCCTGTGTGATACTAACAAGAGCTTTTGAGACTCCAGCAAAGGGCCAATCAAAGACAACGTGACAGTTACACAAGACAGTGTGACAGCTACACAAGACAGTGTGACAGCTACACAAGGCAATGTGACAGTTACACAAGACAGTGTAACAGCTACAAAAGACAACGTGAGAATTACAAAAGACAACGTGACAGCTACATACGACAGTGTGACAGCTACAAAAGACAACATGACAGTTACAAAAGACAACGTGACAGCCACACAAGACAGTGCGACAGCTACACAAGACAACGTGACAGTTACACAAGACAACGTGACAGTTACAAAAGACAACGTGACAGCTACACAAGACAGTGTGACAGCTACACAAGACAACGTGAAAGTTACTTAAGGCAACGTGACAGTTACACAAGACAGTGTGACAGCTACACAAGACAACGTGACAGCTACATAAGGCAACGTGACAGCTACACGAGACAATGTGACAGCTTCACGACACAGTGTGAAAGCTAAGACAACATTGGGAAGTTTTATGAGATATACGTATTCTTCTACGTTGGATTGCTTGTTTTGATGTTTTTGTTATTCTTGTTGTTATTCTTGTTGTTATTCTTGTTCTTATTCTTGTTGTTATTCTTGTTGTTATTCTTGTTGTTATTCTTGTTGTTATTCTTGTTGTTATTCTTGTTGTTATTCTTGTTGTTATTCTTGTTGTTATTCTTGTTGTTATTGTTTTTCTTTTGTTGTTGATTCTCTTGGTTTTATCCCCTCCTGTGTGTATTTCTTTCTACTTTCTTTTAATCTTATAAAATGACATGTATATATTTATGTTATTTAAGTTGCTACGAATTATCTGTTTATATTATTTGACCATAGGCCGAGCAAACAGTTTTTACTATTAAATGTATAACTATGATTAGCTTGATCAAAGTTTCACTTAAATTACAATTCACCTGATTTTTATTTTTTTTTAAATCGAAGGTATAATTTCTATTCTTTTAAGTCTATTGGTACCAGGGACAATGCTTTTTTATACAAGTACATTGAACGCATATTTCGTGTAGAATTTCCAATGATGCCATTGTTGAGAGACTTTTGAACAGAAATTATATAACTACTCAAAAAAAGAGCGCTGACAGCTTAAGTGGGGTCTTGACTTGACTGTCTGTGACACAGGGTCTATCATTGTATTTTAGGTCGCCCTAATGTCCACTTAGAAGCGAGATACTAATTTGTCTCTCAAGTACTGGTCGTTTAGTCTGTTATAGCTCAGTCAGAAAATGTTTTCTATTGGATTCAAGACTCGAGACATAGATGCCATATTATTTAATTTCACTTGAAGATAGCCCATTATTTAAAAAAAAAAACTACATTTTTTTAACTCTAAAGAATGAAAACAGAACTATTGAAAAGAACACATGTTTACAAAAGAAAAACCTTAGCATTATGAGTGAAATATAAACATGTCAATGGAGTATGAGTAAAGCAAAGACTTTATAGAAGATATACAATGACGGTATATGAGTTATCAAAATATTCTCAAATTTTATAATTTTACTTAAAAGCTGAAGGCGCAGTGGCTGAGCGGAAAAGGTCTTACCATTTGCTGTTTATTGCAGTCTCCTCTCCCGAAAAAGGTAGACATTTTAAAAAGTCTTACTTAGAAGATAAATCTCTTACTGGATAGTAAAAAAATGAGGTGTTTTTTTTACATCTTCAAGGGAAATGAAATTTTATGGCTTCTTTTCTCAAGTCTTGAATCCAATATGAAACATTTTCTGACTGAGCCGGGTTCGAATCTTGATGAAGGCTGGGATTTTTAATTTCGGGAAATTCCACCCAGCTATAATGGTTGCCTGCAGGGCCGGTCTTAAGCCACTGCAACCTATGCGGCCACAGTGGGCCCCGCGCTTTCATAGGCCCCGCGCTAAGTATATCTGTAATTGCATAATGATGCAAAATATACGAATAGGTCGTGGAAATTATTTATAAAATCTCCTGAAAATTAGACAAAATTGTTATATGGAAAGCACAAATCTTACACTAATAAAAAAAACATTGTCAGCTTTCATATTTAAATAAAAATATAATAATAGTGCGAATTTTAACCTAAACTAAAGTTCCAATAGAACTAGAATACGTTTTTAAAACGATTAAAACCCGAAAATGAGAACATAATCACTTCTATTGCGACAGCTGAAACAGATTCTATGAAGAATGCAAAAACTGCAGTGGTGAATGTCGTAAGAGAAGAAGAACATGATGTAACACTAACAACTGATTAGCATGTGGTAAGAAATGAAGGCAATAATGTAACTGATCAACATGTAGTTATAGATAATGAGTTAAATGTGGTTGAGTCATTGAGAAATCTGGATTATCCTGACATGTGTCTAGAAAAAATGGAAAGATCTTGTATTGACTATTTATTACAAAAAGGTCCACTTTGGAGAATTTTCTGAAAAATATGGATGGTAACATTTCTCTTAAGTGCATTGCAAACCAAGCCTGAGTAATGGTGAAAGTGTTTTGCATCCTTTGCTGATATAGTCTTTGTCAGCAGACAAGATCTATTGTTTCTACTGTCGTCTACTGGAAAAACAAAAAAGTTCCTTTTTAAATGAAGGATTTGACCAGTGGCAAAGCTGTACCACAAGGCTAGCAGAGCATGAAAAATCGCAAAGGCATTTAGACGCCATAACCATTTGCTATGAAGCTGGAGCAAGACTAAGTAAAAAAAAAAAAACAGGGCATTGACAAAGTTCACCAGGAGGAGAAGTTTGAGTCTGAGACTAAACGTTGGACAATGTAGCTTTCAGAGGGACCATTGAAAGACTTGAAGAGCCAAGTAATCGGAATTTCCTGGTCTAGTAGCATTACTCGCAAAGTTTGATCCAGTAATGGGGGAACAACTTCGACGTGTTACCAATGCAGAACTTCATGATCGTTACCTGGGAAAGAAGAGTCAAAACGAACTCATTACTGTAGTAGCTGATGCTGTGGTGAATGCTATCCTTCGAGACATCCAGAATGCAGTGATATTGGATTGTACTCCAGACATAAGTCACCACGAGCAGATGTTATCGGTATCTCTCAGATAAGGGTTAATGTGAAAGAGCTTGTGGTTGTGTATGAACGTTTTAAGTTTCTTCCTGTTATTTCTTCCTGTTGTTTCTTCCTGTTGTTTCTTCCTGTTGTTTCTTCTTGTGATAGCAAAAAGAAGTTGGCTGGAAACATGGATGTTGTTGCAATCTTTCCAGCCAAAAGTCAAAAGAAAAGGCAGTATAATAAATCGGTGGAAAACTTCACACATCGAAAAGCTGAAGATGGCTACAGGATGAAATGCTTCAACAGAATTGTGAACACTGCAATTTACTCCTTGCAGCTGAGATTTGAACTGTAACTGTGGCCTCTTGTGAAAAAAGTTTCTCGCGTCTTAAACTAATCAAGAATTACTTAAGGTCAACAATTCACTAAGAGAGATTGAACAATGTGGCAATTCTTGCTATTGAGCGTGATCTATGTAGGAAACAGAATTTCGCTGATCTACTGTATGACTTCTCTACACACAAGGCTCGTCAAGTTAATTTGATCGTGATTTTGTACTTAGTTAAGAATGTATAAAATGCAAAGACGAATTTATTTATTAATACAAAATCTTAATTTTCACTTATTATCTTTATCCCTACCCAGACTAGGCCCCGCGCAATCCGTTTCGCATAGGGCCCCGGAATTGCTAGGACCGGCCCTGGGTGCCTGGCATTAGTCGGGAAAAAGTAAAGGCGCTTAGTTGTTGTGTTGGCCACATGACACCCTCGTTAAGCATTGGCCACAGAAAGAGATCAACTTCACATCATTTTACTTATTCACTTACTAAAAAGTTAAATGTCCATACCCTCTCCTGTAACCTCTAGACAAGCAGTGACTTTCCCAGTGAGAATTCTACAGGAAACTTGGCCATCAGAAGACGTTCTCAAGGTTTCATGTTGAAGGTTGCTGATACAGACGTAATGATGCGTTCAATGAACAAAAATGGAAATTAGGAAAGATGTGTCAGCGAGTAGTTTCTTCACGAGAGATCTTTAATGTTGTGAATAAGGTTTTGTTTATGTGGGATGGGTGACTGAGTGGGATAATCCATTAGGCTGCCTATCATGGGTGTGTCCCGAGTTCAAAACCCGACTCAAGCTGAGTTGTGTTTCTGTTTGCTGAGTGCCTAATGGCAGTACAGGAATCTTCTCTCAATTACCCCTATCCTAGAGCGTACAGAATATGCTTATATAATGAAAGAATATATATATATATATATATATATCGATGAGAACATTTGATTTCGATTTCATTTCATGCGTTCTTTCAGACAAATCAAATAGTTTCCATAGCATATACTGCATATTGATTTAGATTGATTGTACTGTAGATTATATATATCGGTGAGGACATTTGATTTCGATTTCATTTCATGCGTTCTTTCAGACAAATCAAATAGTTTCCATAGCATATAATGCAAATTAATTCAGATTGAGATTGTACTGTAGATTTTTTTTTACCAAATGGGATTTCATAAGGGTTCTCATTTTATCGACATGTTGAAATAAAACACGTTACGTTACGTCCATAAACCAAGGTTTGCAAGAGTTTCCATACTTACGTTCAGTTATCGTTCCATTGTTTTCAATGTGGTCCCAATGGATGCACATCGTATGGCAAGCAATGCCCAGGGAGATTAGGACACCCAGGTCTTGATTGTTTCTTTTTCCTTTTAGGGATAAAAACAAAGCGTTTTGTCAATGTTTATGTAATAGAAAGTATCGTGAATTTTGTTTCTTAATTGACGTTTAGTATTTGACATTTTCTTACAGATATATGTCAAGCAGGGTAGGCCTTAAAAATTGCAGGGCTCAATTTAATGGATACTTGCGAGGCCCCTTATCCAATTTTTTAAATAATTACAACTATTACTGTTAATTATATCATCATATCAACATTAAGTATACAATATGCTATACTATTAAACAACTGAAACGCATTAGGCGCCAGTAAGTTAATTCAAGATACGTCAGTCGTACGATACGTTAAATACTTTAACCCTTTAAGTCCTACATCTTCCTGTGACAAGGGCCATGACTAATAGTGACATGATAGATGTAGCTTGCAGGGCCCTTGCGAGGCCCTCTCCAATCTAGAGCAATTGGTAAAATCGGCCTAAGGCCGGCCCTGATTAGAAGAAATTATGTATTCCTAAAAAGGGCTTATACAAATGATATTTGCCCTTTTCGTTGTTGAAAGTATGATGGTCTTCATTTGCAATTAAATATTGTTCTACTGCTACGGAATAAACAGCAGTAAATGGTTTTAATTATCGATAGTATTAAATGTATTTATAGAATACCATCACTCATAAGTTATTGGTTATTTATCGTTATTTTTTAAAGATGATGAGTTATTTATCTTACAGATATTAATTATCCCGATTAACTGCCCATAGCCTTAGGATATGTCATTTAATTTTAGAAAGACGATTTTTTATATTGATTGCGTGACGAATTAATTTAGTATTTTTATTAAACGATCAGCAAAAAATGTTATTATGATTTTATGACTCATAGAAGATCTACTGATGGTTTGGTTATCCTTTTAAAAAACTAAAATTTAAAGTTATATGTTAATGGAATCGCCGTAGGGTAGGTTTTAAAAACTCCATCTCGGGGATCTAAGCTTTTATTCCTACCGGTGCATCAGGATTATAAAATGTACAAGATATACGTTACAGGTCATTTAAAAGATCAAATTATAGCTCCAAGTCACGAAGAGAATTGTGGTTGTACATAAATATAATATCCTCCCCACCCCTCAAAAAATGTTCATGGTGTCATACAATCAAAATCAAAAAGTTCATTACAAAAAATGTAATCGTAATTTTTGTTTATATGTTCAAAATCTCTGTGGTGCTTTATCTGCCTGGAGTGCTGTTTGCTCGCTGGACTGTCGTGCGTTCGTCTCGATGGTCCCTGGTCCCTCCCCGCTGCCATCCCCTGAGGGAGTTTTAGAACAGGAAGTAGATTATCTTCAACTCAAAATAAACAGCCATTTTGTATTCCCCCTCCTTCGAATGTATCTTCGGCTTTTACATTTTCTCTGTTTCTCTTTCTCTGTCTTTCCATCATTTCCCCTTCTCTCTTTCCATCTCTCTTTCCATCTCTCTTTCCATCTCTCTTTCCATCTCTCTTTCCATCTCTCTTTCCATCTCTCTTTCCATCTCTCTTTCAATCTCTCTTTCCATCTCTCTTTCCATCTCTCTTTCAATCTCTCTTTCCATCTCTCTTTCCATCTCTCTTTCCATCTCTCTTTCCATCTCTCTTTCCATCTCTCTTTCCATCTCTCTTTCCATATCTCTTTCCATCTCTCTTTCCATCTCTCTTTCTCTAGGTTTCTCTCTTTTCGTCTTTTTATTTCTTTCCAACTCTTTCTCCAGCTGTCCATCGTTCACTCCCTTCGTCTTTTGTATCTCAAATCTTTCTTCTTTCTGCTTTCGTTTCATGCATATGTCGCTGGGGTAGAGGGTGGGGAACAAGCGTCTAAATATTACACCCCTGCCCCTGTCGATAGAGTGATATCTCCGTGCTTTTCTAAATAAATGTGTAAACCTCATTTTACATTTGATTCAGTTTACCACAGTATTAGAAGTGAACACAAAAATGTCACATTTCTCTTCATAATCGATAGAATCTGAATTGTATAAATAATACCTCTGTAGCTTGCATACCAAGCATAAGACAAATTAAACTACACATTCTGATGTAGTGTATTATGTTGACAATACCGCTTTCCTTATCAGCGGCCCACGAAAAGGGGAAAAGACGCTATTAGTTTTGTGTGGCCTCTTTGTCCGTCTGTCCGTCCGTCTGTCCCGTTTAGATCTCAGAAACTAGAAGAGAAAACGAAAATCGGACATCATGATATTTTAGATCATCCAAAGTTCTGATGCAACGGCTACTTTTTTCTTTTCCGAAGGTGAACCATCTAATTTTTTAAAATTATATTCGCAAGAAGATTTTTTCAAAAAATAACACCACTTTTCAATGAAAGACTTCAGGGGAGGTAACTTTTTTAAAAAGGTCATTAAGGTCATTCTTCATTAATAACTCAAGCTTCATTCATAGATTCGCGCATTGCTAAAAAAATTGCATCTAAGGTCACAATGGTAAAGTGGCAATTGATCGTTATAAAATATATTTTCCATTTATTAACTAGCTCATTGAATAGAATACTGATTCAAATGTTGTTTTCAAAAAAGAATTTCGATACGAACTTCGTTTTAGTTAGAAGTTTCAAAAATAACAAATTTGTTTCATTGGGCGCAGTTTTGACATATCCTCATTATAGGGGCCTACACTTGACAGTCTAATAAAGGATAAATAGAGCCCAGATCTAGATGTATTTATAATTTATATATTATAAACGTATTTATAATATGAACAAAATTTTAACTATTGAGGCAACAACTTACCTTCTGACAGCTTGTAAACAATAGTATCACATTAAGAAATGAATCGGACACTAACAGCATAGTACACCATTACCTGGTAACAAAGGAGTACTATTCATGATCATAACATTGGCCTAAGTCTAGTAATATAGTACCCATACATGTAAATTCATACGAGTTCTAGTCTAGATATAGTAGATTCTATATCAAGATTCTATAACTGGTTCAATTATTCCCAAAGTGGTCTATATAGACGAAGACTACCAAGGCGTCTACGAAAGTGAAAAATTAAATTGGGGGTCTATGATAATAGATTTCATATAAGCAGGACGTGACTTTATTGTTCTCATTAATGCAATTATTTCATACACTAATATATGATTTATACCTTAGTTAATCCTTTAAATATTTATCCTGATTATCAAATGAAAAATAGTTGCATTTCATTTCAATACTTATTTAAATAGCTTAATTTTGTCTACATATTACTAATGTTTAACAGCGTTGATTATTTAAAATTGGAATTCAATCCATTCTTGTCATACAAGCGGATGCCAAAGTGCTTTTTTATGACAATATGATACGAATTATGCTAAAGGATCTTTTGAGACAATGCCACCATAATAAAAAGATAAAGGTTTGAAAAACTTTCAAACACTCAAAGATAAAGTTCAGAATAGACCCACAAAATCTCTTCAGCATCCTATAGAGAAGTTGATGGTTTGTGAGAGTCTTGCAACATCTTTTTCATTATCATCATCTCTTTACTTATTTATAGCTGACTACGGTAACACTACAGAAAAAAATATTGATTTTTACCAGCCCTTGAAATTATTTTAGAAACTGCTTTACACAAATCTACATCTAATATTACTAAAAGAATTTCTTTAAGCAACAACACAGTTCAAGGACACATCGATGGTATTAGTTTAAACATTAAGCGCTTCTTGTTAATTCTTTGCAAAACGACAGCAGCGTCACAGGCTCTGCAAAGGTGTAGCACTGTGTGCCGCCGGTTTTTGATTCTTCCTCAGGGTTTACTCCCGAAGCCTTTTCCTTGATTGAATATAGCTGCAAGGCAGCAGAGGTTTTAATTCAGCGTTTTCCTTTTCCTAGGTGGGTATCCAGCCATGGCTGTCACATACCAGTTTTAGAACCCCTCTAATATTCCGTGCAGTTAGCACGAGATTTTGCTTGGTCAAGTAACTGACCACGGGATGAACACCTCAGTTGATTTTTGCACTCCCGAGGGTATGAAGTTTTCGGGGTGTATCTAAGAGTATTCCAATGGATTCTAATGTACTAAGGTTTTGTGTATATTTCTTGGTGGCTGAGATTGCCACTTATTGTATACTCCATTGTGAAGAATAAATATTTCGTCTGCTAACAGAGAGTCTGTTTTAAGTATACATGTTGTGGTTCTATTAGTTAGAGACCTTAGTAAAACTACGCATCAACTAATTTGAAGGGTACGAGGATGTTTATTAATCACACAAAGAACATTCTGACAAGGCCAGAAGAAACCCTAACACAACCCAAAGACATCTTCCACCAATAGAGGCATTACATTGGCGAAGAGAGGTGTTATAATGGCTTATTGACCTTTCCTGTCCAAAGCGTTCTGGTTTAGGCGACAGGTACTCGCCTTTGCCCCTTCTACTGTAATTGAAAATCGTTCCACGGACCCAATATTTGAGCCACACGTTAAAGCTCAAGAAATACACTCTTTGCGAAAAATTTAGCCATGATACTTAAAGCAATTTAATTAATTAATATTTAATGTATAAAGGATTACTTCATAGAACAACATAATAAACATAATATCCGTAGCAACGGATGATTAAACCGTTGCAAAAAAAGAATAATAATAATAATTAAAAAATGACACGTAAAGGGGTCTACGAGACAAAAAAGTTTGGGAACCACTGATCTAGATCTAGACTTAGAATGACTTAGATCTTGATATAGACTTAAATCTAGATATAGACTTAGATCTAACTCTAGATATAGACTTATTTTTAGTTCTAGACCTAGACTTAGATCTTGAATCTAGATTTAGATCTAAAACTAGATCTAGATCTAGTTAGATCTGTCTAGTTTGTATGACAAATAACAATGGAGATATTAATTTTTTATTTGCGAGGGGAAAGTCTTGTAGTCATGTGTACACAATAGTAGCTTAAAGTAGGTCAAGAACTTTTTCGTGTTGCCAATACACCTGGTTTTGTTAGAAGAATAAATATTTTTTTAGTTTCTCTTTATTACATGTAACATGTTATTAATTTTGAATATATGGATAAGGTTACTAATTATTATTTTAAAAAATATAACTGTGCGCTAAATGAATATATGGAGATGCTGTGGCTGAAGGGTAAAGCACTTGGAACTGGAAGTCTCGTGTTCGAATCCTGTTGAAGATAGGTGGACCACTTCGGAGGCCAATTTTAAGCTTGTGTTTCCACACAAATTTTCTTTGTAACCTTGTTTTTTTTTTTTAAATATGGGCTAACTACGATGATGACAAATAAAACACATGACTATCTCAAATAAATTGTAACATTACATTTTTAATGTACTACTTTAATTAAATGGTTAAACGCAAGATTTGCTAAATCAATCAATAAAGTAAACGAATAATAACAATACTAATAATAGTACTAATAATGAAAAAGATACCACAAATAATTCTCTATCCAAGGGAGACAAGCAAGAAAAGCCGATAACGAAAAGTAAACGGGAAATGCTCTCTCTTGTTTTTATTTCAATCTGGAAACAATGGACAAACGGTCAAGTGATTTCCAAATTGAGAAGAGGATGAACTAGGGTGTAGCAACCATTGTTAATGGTTCCTGAAAGTGGAAAAGACGTTATTAGTTTTGTGTTGTCTGTCTGTCCATCAGCACCTTTTTAGATCTCGAGAACTAAAAAGGATAGTGGAAAATAAATATTAACCTCTGCTTCTGCCTCTGCTTCACTTTCTAAAAGCGAATTGTTAGTGCATCTTTAAAAAAGTATTACTATGATATTACTACCTTCTAGTAGTAATGGTGTCATGACACTCAATTCAGTTACAACATTTTACAAGAGAGGCCTACTATTGTTATAACACTCAATGGTAATACGACTTCTGAAGGAAAAAAAAAACAAACTATTTATCAGTTTTGATCCACATCGATTTACTAAAACTGCGTTTTTAAGAACTTTTGAGCAGAAACGTCACAAAAAAAAAAGGCTAAAACAATTCTAAAACACACAAAAATCTAAAAGAAACAAAATTCTAAAACAAGTCTAAAAGACAAAAATTCTAAAACAAACAAAAAAATCTAAAACAAGTCTAAAACAAGTCTAAAACAATAAAAAGTCTAAAACAACTCTAAATAAATAAAAGTCTAAAACAAGTCTAAATAAATAAAAGTCTAAAACAAGTCTAAAACAATGAAAAGTCTAAAACAAGTCTAAATCAGCAACCAGTCTAAAACAAGTCAAAAACAAGTTCATCTATTGTTAAACTATTTGCATTTTAAATAGCTAAATGAAAAGGCCAGAAAGTAAAGTCAACATTTTTGTATTTTAGAACATCGTTTTGAATTAATTACATTTCGAACATTTACCGCTCTGCTGAAGTAACTAAAAAAAAAAATAGCATGCATTGAGTTTGAATGTTGGAAATCGTGGGTGATAAAACTAGTCTTAATATTTTTTTAAAAAGCCAAAAGTCATATTTATGTTTAAAATAGGATAACAAAATGTGTGCTACGTAAAATAATTGAGGAAGTTAATGTGAAGAATATAGTTCGTCCATAGTGGTTCGATGATGACCACTTTGTAATCCAGGGGGCTGAGGGCTTTGCACTGGGGTTTTATGCCTCCTCATGTGGCTGGTGAGACCAATGTGAGCCCGGAATGTTCGGCCGCACACTGGGCAGGTTATTCCAGCTGGAGCTAGTATCGTTTGCCTTGCTTTTCTTCTCTGGCGTTTTTCTTCTGCCAGAGCTGTTCTGTTTTCCTCAGCAACCTGTGCCTCAGTTTTCACAGCGCGACGCCTTGATGCTCTGTTATGTGCCTCTGTCTCCCAGGTGCCTGGGTCTATGCTGAACGCCTTCAGAGAAGCTTTGAGGGTGTCCCTGAAGCGCTTTCTTTGACCACCTTGCGAGCGCTTTCCTTCGCTTAGTTGGCCATACAAGAGTCGTTTAGGGAGGCAGTGGTCTTCCATTCTGTAGACGTGACCTGCCCATCGCAGCTGGGACTGCATCAGGACTGTGTGGATGCTTTGCAGACACGCTCTTCGAAGGACTTCTGTATCTGGTATTTTGTCTTGCCATTTGACATTTATTATTTTTCTCAGACATGTCATGTGGAAGTGGTTAGTTTCTTTGTATGTTTTCGGTACACTGTCCACGTTTCTGAGGCATAGAACAATGTTGAGAGGATGACGGCTCTATAGACCCCTAGCTTTGTGTTTGTGGTGATACCACGTCTGTTCCTGACATTTGTAGACAGTCTGCCATAGGATGCACTGGCCTTGGCGATACGCTGGTCGATTTCACTATCGATTTTTCCATTTCTGGATATGTCAATTTGTCCATTGCGTTTATATCCTGTCCATTTATAGTGATGCTTGGATCCGAGTAGGCTTTCCCAGGAGCAGGTAAATATAAGACTTCAGTCTTGTTCGTATTGATGGTAAGGCCAAAGTCTGAGCATGCTCTTGAGAAGTCTCTGACGATGCTCTGCAGATCGTTTTCAGAGCAGGCATTTAGGGCACAGTCGTCAGCAAATAGCAAGTCTCTGATTACTGCTGCATTTGTTTTTGATTTTGCTTTAAGCCGCCTCAGGTTGAATAGGCCACCATCAAATCTGTATGATATATTTATCCCGTGTTTTCTCTATTTGTGAATGCATCTGTCAGCATAGCGGAGAACATGATACTGAACAGTGTAGGTGCTAGGACACAGCCTTGTTTAAAACCCGTTAGTCACTTCGAAGGGCTCTGATGGTTCTCCACTTTCTTAGACACGAGCCTTCATGCCATCATGAAATAGTTTCACCATGGTGAAGATTAATATTACAGTCGACAGCATGTTTTCGATTATTTTAAAAGTGCCCTTAAACAGGTATTGGGCCCAGGTTCAATTCTGTCAATAACCACTTTCTCTCTTATCAGTTCTTTTCTGTCCCCTTCACTCTAAGTCACTCCCAGCTTTCCTCCTCTTACTCTCTCTCCCACTCTTTTTGTCACGCCCTCCTATTACTCACTCTCCCACTCTTTTTGTCACGCCCTCCTCTTACTCACCCTCCCACTCTTTTTGTCACGCCCTCCTCTTACTCCCTCTCCCTCTCTTTTTGTCACGCCCTCCTCTTACTCTCTCTCCCACTTTTTTAGTCGCGCCCTCCTATTACTCACTCTCCCACTCTTTTTGCCACGCCCTCCTCTTACTCCCTCTCCCTCTCTTTTTGTCACGCCCTCCTCTTACTCCCTCTCCCTCTCTTTTTGTCACGCTCTCCTCTTACTCCCTCTCCCTCTCTTTTTGTCACGCCCTCCTCTTACTCCCTCTCCCTCTCTTTTTGTCACGCCCTCCTCTTACTCCCTCTCCCTCTCTTTTTGTCACGCTCTCCTCTTACTCCCTCTCCCTCTCTTTTTGTCACGCTCTCCTCTTACTTTCAATCCCTCTCTTTTTGTCACGCCCTCCTCTTACTCCCTCTCCCTCTCTTTTTGTCACGCCCTCCTCTTACTCCCTCTCCCTCTCTTTTTGTCACGCTCTCCTCTTACTCCCTCTCCCTCTATTTTTGTCACGCCCTCCTCTTACTCTCTCTCCCTCTCTTTTTGTCACGCCCTCCTCTTACTCCCTCTCCCTCTCCTTTTGTCATGCTCTCCTCTTACTTTCAATCCCTCTCTTTTTGTCGCGCTCTCCTCTTACTCTCTCTCCCTCTCTTTTTGTCACGCCCTCCTCTTACTCTCTCTCCCTCTCTTTTTGTCACATCCTCCTCTTACTCTCTCTCCCTCTCTTTTTGTCACGCCCTCCTCTTACTCTCTCTCCCTCTCTTTTTGTCACATCCTCCTCTTACTGTCTCTAACTGTCTTTGTCTCCCTTCCTTCTCTTATTCTCTCTCTAATTGTTTGACACTGTTCTCTCGTTCATCTCTCTAGACCACTAACTATATCTTTCTTGATCACTTTCTCTCTCGTATCTGTTCGTCTCTCTCTCTCTCTCTTTCTCTCTCTCTCTCTGAATGCCCTCCACACTTTCATTTTTCCACTCAGTTCTTCTATTTCTGATTGGAGGTTGAAGATACGTGATCTGTCATAAAATAAAGTGACGCCCAGGTCAACGTACCTGCTCCATTCATTAGGATCCACTCTAATGGGGCGCTACTTTTGGCGGAGATGGATGGTTTACCCTCAAGGTGTTAAATTAGTCATTTTCTTTTCAAAATTGCACTTAAATAGATAGTTTGGTTTACAAGCACGTGAAAGATTTGAATTCAATTTCTAGCGTTCTCTTTTATTTTCTTTATATTATACCTAACATCAAGGTTACTTATCATATCTCTTTGTTACTTATCAAATCTCTTTGATACTTATCATATCTTTTTGTTACTTATTATATCTCTTTGTTACTTATCATATCTCTTTGATACTTATTATATCTCTTTGTTACTTATCATATCTCTTTGTTGCTTATCATATCTCTTTGTTACTTACCATATCTTTTTGTTACTTATCAAATCTTTTTGTTACTTATCAAATCTCTTTGATACCTATTATATATGTTGGTCTAGATCTTTTTAACGACAAGTCAAATTCAAACTAATTGATATAATCGCACTTAATATTGCTTGGTGTTGTTTTTTGTTGTTGTTGGTTTTAAAGTAATATTTTATTGTTTTCTTGTTAATTGTAAGCTTTCTTGTGGAATTTCTCTGACAGTCTATCTCTATATAAGCCTATCTTTATCTATCCAACTATTTAACCTTCAGCCAAATACCGATTCTTTTACCCCCACTTGGTCCAGATAAGTGATAGTGAGGAAGGTAAAGGCATGACATTGCGCTAAAAAAAAAAAAAAACAAATGGTAAAACTTTTTCTAGTAGCACAGATTGTTAGTCTAGATCAGAGGTAGCCTACTCAAACATTTTCAGTTCAGGAACCCCTTTGCAAGCCATACAATGTTTGCGGAACGCCGATGCAGTCTGTGTTGTCTTCCCCAAATCACAGATTTCTAGAGCAGCTGGAATAATTAAACTCTCTGATACTCTATGCCCCCTTTTTTTTTTTGCTCTGCGTTTTTCGCATTGCCATTATATATGAAGCTAATTGATAATAATTTACAAATATTTTTATTGGCCCCCGAAAGGGGAATAGCTTCGATTAGTTTTTCGTGGTCTATCTGTGTCCATCCGTCCAGTTTAGATTTCGTAAACTAGAAAAGATAATGAAAATCCGACATGATGATATTTTAGACCTTTCAAAGTTCTAATGCAATGGCTACTTTTTTTTACTGAAAGCAAAAAAAAAAGGTAATTATTAAAATCAACTATACAAGCAGTCTTTTTTTTTTTCATAAAAATACACCATTTTTAGAACTATTAACTTTTGATATTAAAAAGAAATGAAGAGACTTTCTAGTAACGGCAAGTGGTTCTCACATACGTAACACATGTATGCAAACGTTTAGTATTTTTTGTCATTTTTTTAAAACTATATTTGCTAAATTAAATCATTTCTGTCATAATAACTACGTTAAAAACAATCATTTTTGAAAGAGAAAAAAAAAATAAACAAAATAATATAATTAGTAACTTTGCATTATTTTTTTTTAATTTAGGGAAAAGTTTGTTTGTTTTTTTTGTTGAAATCTATCAACCGTCTTTCTCCATTCCTCCCCTGTCTTTTGCCTTGGATATAGATTTGTATCAATGACAAGCCTGCTCCTATCTTTGATATTATCTTCTCCCATCGCTTTTTCTGTCTTCTTCTTCATCTCCTTCATGGTATTGTCCCCTGAAGGTATTTGCGAGCCCTTAGGAGCCTATAGCCTGGCCATAGAGTTTACGATTTTTTGACAATGGTTAGCAAGTCATCGTGGGATCCATTCGCTTTATTAATACATTGATAAATATCCGTATTCTGTGGTATGAAGTCCGTTAGTCGAACTAACACTACAACAGAATCGGCAACACATAAGCACGTCTCATCTTTTTGTATCGACGGAGATAGGGTTGTAGTTGTTGATAGGGTTGTAGTTGTTGATAGGGTTGTAGTTGTTGATAGGGTTGTAGTTGTTGATAGGGTTGTAGTTGTTGATAGTTTGTAGTTCATAGTTTCTGACGGAGATA
This sequence comes from Biomphalaria pfeifferi, assembly GCA_030265305.1. Lineage (NCBI taxonomy): Eukaryota > Metazoa > Mollusca > Gastropoda > Planorbidae > Biomphalaria > Biomphalaria pfeifferi. The sequence goes on along the minus strand of JASAOG010000059.1, from coordinate 1,650,428 downwards.
GGGTTGTAGTTGTTGATAGTTTGTAGTTCATAGTTTCTGACGGAGATAGGGTTGTAGTTGTTGATAGTTTGTAGTTCATAGTTTCTGACGGAGATAGGGTTGTAGTTGTTGATAGTTTGTAGTTCATAGTTTCTGACGGAGATAGGGTTGTAGTTGTTGATAGTTTGTAGTTCATAGTTTCTGACGGAGATAGGGTTGTAGTTGTTGATAGTTTGTAGTTCATAGTTTCTGACGGAGATAGGGTTGTAGTTGTTGATAGTTTGTAGTTCATAGTTTCTGACGGAGATAGGGTTGTAGTTGTTGATAGTTTGTAGTTCATAGTTTCTGACGGAGATAGGGTTGTAGTTGTTGATAGTTTGTAGTTCATAGTTTCTGACGGAGATAGGGTTGTAGTTGTTGATAGTTTGTAGTTCATAGTTTCTGACGGAGATAGGGTTGTAGTTGTTGATAGTTTGTAGTTCATAGTTTCTGACGGAGATAGGGTTGTAGTTGTTGATAGTTTGTAGTTCATAGTTTCTGACGGAGATAGGGTTGTAGTTGTTGATAGTTTGTAGTTCATAGTTTCTGATATTCTTTCTGAAAATATTGAAACCTGCTTTTTTATCTGCCTGAATGGAGCCATTTTCGGGAGCCGATTTTGAGTTTGTATTTCCACACATAAATATTTTTCTTCTTCTTTTAGAAAACTATTTGGATCTCCTATAGAAGTCATTATCTTCTTTTTTAAATGACTTCTGTGTTTTTTTTTGTTTTTTTTTTGTTTTTTTTTAGGATACCTCAGCTTTTTAGCTTTTGACTTCAGTTGTCGAGCTGTTTACATCCTAGGAATCCTTGGGCTTTTGCCTCTTTTCTTTGCCTCTTTTTTTGGGCATTGCCTCTTTTTGGGCTATTGGCCTCTTTATTGTTTTTTTTTTTTTTTTAAATTAACAAAAAGATGCATATTTTATTAGTAAGCGTACAAATTAAGTAGTTACATTTTAAAGTACAATGACTGCAAAACATAGCAATGCATATAGTTACATTTAGGTTGTTATAATATTTTAACGTTTTCAATTGCTTTGTATATGGCGATATTTTTTTTCCAATAGCATATAATGAATATTTTGGAAATTTAAGGTTCTTAACATATATGTGGTGAGAATGTCAACATTAGGTAATTAAATAGAAACAATCAAAAAGTGAAAGTAGAAACTTATTAAAACATTTTAAACATCGTAGTCACATTTTTTTCCACTTTGTCTACATTGCTTATGGTTGTTTCCTTTGTGCTTTGCTACATTACCCCAGTTCTTTATATTAACTATCAAACGTGCATACACATCTATGTGTGTTCACACTTATGCGAACATAGACATTTAAACAATTATAGTGTTTCTTTTATTGTCTCCCTTTTAATGACAATTTTTGATTTCCTCCCTTGAGATTTGGAAAACTACTTCCTCATCATCAAGGTGGAAATCCTGTCTCCTAGAGTCAGTATATCGGGAGTTTCTGTTCAGAGACAATTTCTCTGTGGCTTTTTTTTTTTTGGTCACAGGGACCAAATGGAGTCGTACTGAAAGTTATTTTATATCTATCTATCTATCTATATATATATGTATATATATATATATACTTTTTTTTTTTTTTTTTTCATGGATATTCCCTCCCCCCTTTTTTAATTTGTCCTCTTTCCCTCTTTAATATATTATTTCTCTTAGACTGCACAAGTATGCACAATATTGACAATGGTGGTGGAGAATTTTTTTTTTTAACAATAGTAAAAACTTTAGCATATGTAAAAAAAAAAAAAAAAAAAAAAAAAAAATGTTACTAAATACTAATTTAGTAACAATTTGATGTAAAAGCTTGTTGAGATATGTGGTTATGTTGATGCTCAATATTAGAACAACGGAAGATGAAGATCAGTACAGACTGTAAACGTCTGCAAGGTAATAAGAAATATATTTGTATGTAGACTGCACAGGTATGCACAATACGGATAGTGGTGGTATTTTTTCAATATTCGGAAAGAAGTCACTATGGACATAATTGTTAAAAAGTACAAATTTATACAAAGAATTGTTTGCTTAGATATCATGTGGCCATGCCTGATTCTTAATACAGGAACAACAGAAGAAAAAAAGTGTTAAGATAGAGACACTATAGGTGACTTTAATAACAAAATTCTATGTGAAGTTAGTAAAGGCATAAGTATTTGGTGTGCTTTTAAATTATTAGGGGAGAATTAACAATTATTACTATTATAGCTTATATATAGCACTACTTTCATGCTTATAGCATGCTCAGAGCGCTTTTGGTCCAATCTCATTAGTGGACCAGTGGGGGGGGGGGGGGGGGGTATCTAGGAGTTGGTTTTCCGTGACGCTCAGTAAACACAACTCTGCCCGAGTCGGGTGTCGAACCTCGAGCCCCCTTCTAGGTAGCCAAGCCAAGCCAAGTTCAAGCGCACTCTCGACCACGCTTCCCAATTAACAATACAATAAAATGTTCATTCATAATCTTATTAACATTGAATATACCATGGAATTTTGAAGATCTCATCTTATGTAGACAATGTTTAGATCGCTGATAAAGTTTTTCAAAAAGTATTTGGTTTTAAACATTTCACTGTAACAATGTACAGAGACATTTAGTTTATTTCTCGAGGCCTTACATTTGTATGAGCCTGATTACATCACAAGATAGGGCGCACATTGACATTTTGACAATGGTGTAGGGCGCGGCCTGATCTTTGCCCTAAGAGACAGCGTGCGCAGCGGCCCCCATGCAGACAAACAATGAGAATTGAGCATCAATTCATTGTAAGTGGTACAGTGCAGTACGTAAACAAGGGACAAAACAGTAAGTGACTTTCAAGTACAACCTCCTAAAGGTTCTAATGTTCTAGCTTTCATCACATCCTGTTTTATTCGGCCGCTTTTTTTTTTAACAATCCCAATCAATGTGTCGTTAGAATAGTATACAAAGTTTGGATCACCCAATATGTAAGTTCCGTGCCCTACGTTTAACGAGGGTGTCATGTGGCCAGCACATCGACCACCCTCTAACATGTGCCCCAACTAATGTATTAGAACTGGGTGAACTCAGATCCAAAGATCCCAAAATACAAAAAAATCACAGGAATTCGAGCCCGGAACCCACGGTTCGAAAGCCAAGAGCATTATCACTCAGCCACCGCGCCTGCTCAGATCACGTGTAGATCTAAGTAATGTGTCTCTCATAGACTTCTAGCCAAAACTTCAGAGATTCTGCATAAAGCAGCTTGTTATTATGTTAAATCATGGGATCGGTTACAGTGTTCAAATTAAGAGATTGGTTAAAAGGTTGAATTACCGTAAAAATTAATTACAAAGCTTATATTAACTTACTATGTCTTTCTGTCTGTCTGTCCGTCTGCCTGTCAGGATTTTTTTAACACAATTTTCCTCACACTTCCTATTCTCAGTTCAAGTTTAAATTTTGCCCAATTATTTGTTGTGGGTGACAAAATATTGTTGCAACTCTAGGGTAGGCACTCAACGAAAAGGCAGGCAACTCAACACTATTTAACAGGAAATAAATAGTTGTGTTTATTCACTAGGACAAACACATAACATCCTTCAGCTTCCTCAGAGTCTTACTACTAAGTATACCAGTCCTTTGCTACTTAACCTGAATGTGGACCAACGACAGACTTACCCGCTTCGCTCCTAGTTTCTACTACAACCTTAAGGCAGCACAAAAGATGGCTTCTTAGTTTCCCAAACATTCAGACTCTTCACAATCCCTGATGCACTGTTCTTCTCTCCATTCTAGTGTCTTTCTGTTTACGTTCAACAGTGCGCTAGTGCGCATCTCAAGCACTGGTGCAAGGCAGGGTTAGAACAATATGAATCAAACCATTAAAATATTAATTATATAGTTATTAGTGGAAATCAAATAATTTTGGTTAGTACAGAAGAAAAAAAAGGAAATGAATATTGTGTTATTGAGAGATGTGGCAGTAATTGAGTAGTTCTTTCTCTTATACAAACTATGTTTTTAAACAAGTATTTTTTTTTAAATTTGCTTGTTTATGTTGTGTCTCAAGGTCTGGATCAAGAATTCAGACGATCTTATCGAGGATGCCCGATTTCAACCTCTGATGTTTATAAACTTTAGTGAATCCATACAGAAATGTTATGAAATACATATATAATTTTATTTAGAGTATGTTGTCTACATGATCATCTATGTCAGCAGATGTAGGTCAGGGGTCAAAGAGCAAGCTGAACTATGCATGTATTATAAGAGTATGAGACCAACAAAAGCTGCTTATAAGCAATTATCGCAAGCTTCATTGGACGAAATAAGTCCCAAGACTATTTCTAAATTCAAATAAACTCTGTTTCACAGTTTCTTTCGTTGTATTCCCGCTGCTAATCCTCTTTTTGTTTGTGTGTGTGCGTGTGTGTTTGTGTGTGTGTATACTATGGCGTTTCGTCTCTTTCTCTGTCCAAACCTATCCCCACACACATTTTCTTCTTATCTTATACAATACAGACGTTACTTTAAAAAAAAAAGATGATTACATTTGCTGAGAACTCCATTACACCCAATCACACCAGGTTGCCCAGGTCTTTTAAGTCCTCTGCTTAAAATCAATAATTGCAAAAGTTTATTTTTAATTAGAACTAATTACATTGTTGTGTGTGAGATAGTGGAGTAGATTGCTAAAAGTGTGTGTGAGGGTAGATTGTTAGCAGGGGCTAATGACTATAATTTGAGAATCTTTTCTTTACACTGTAGAAACCAACAAAAAAAAAACTCGCTCTCTCTCTTTCTCTCTCTCTCTCTCTCTCTCTCTCACACACACACACACACATGACATAGCGTTCCGGTTGACCGCCCATGGGCTCTGTCACAGATAGATAGGTTAAAAAAAAAAAAGTCAAATGTAAAGATATTTTTGCGTATGCCCTAAATTTTTCTCGTAATAACTGAGAGATTCGGGATACTTTAGTGAGGACTGGGAGGTAAAAAGAGAGGCGGGTAAGAAATGGAGAGGGAAGGGGGATAGAAAATTGTGGATAGGTGGTAGTTAGTGTTGAGGTGACAGTAACACAGTGTGCTGTTTTGTGTGTGTTTTGCTATTGAGATTACTGATACTTTTGTTCTAAGTGACTTAAGCATTTTAACAAAGCGAAACAAAAAAATAGTTCTTTGTGGATATAGGCTCTAGTTCAAAGTGCATGTAAGTGTTCAGTTGGATACATGTTGGGGGATTTAAATAGTAGCGGACTAGAATTGTATTTCTTACTATCTCTCTGTCCCTCTCATTCTCTCTCTCACTCTGTGTCTCTCTCTGTGTCTCTGTCTTTCTCTGTCTCATTCTGTCTCTCGCTCTCTCTCTCTTTGTATATATATATATATAATATTTTCTCTCTTTTTCTCACTCTCACTCTGTGTGTCTCTGTCTCTCTCTCTCTCACTTATTCTCTCTCTCACTTATTCTCTCTCTCTCTCTCTCTTTGTATATATTTATATATATTCTCTCTCTTTGTCTTGCTTTTTCTTGTAACCATTAGCATTTAAACTCTTCCATCTCGTTTTCTTCCTCACACTACCTTTCTCTGACTTCTCTCTCCTATGTCTCTCACCCCCCCTCTCTCTCTCTCTCTCTCCCAATAAATATTTTTTACAAAGAGAGAAAGGCTGTCTGATCGTGCGGTATGCGAACTGGACTGTCGTTCGGTCGTCTCGATGGGTCCTGGGTTTAAACGCTGCCCGCTCCCATCCACCCGTCTTCCTGCGGGAGGTTTGGACTAGGAAGTAAATTATCTGCAACTCTGAAGGAACATCCGAATCATGTCAAACATTTTATAAACATCTCTCTGTCCTTTTGAAACTTTTACAAACAGGTTCTCTCTCTTTTTTTTTTTTAAATTTTCATTTGACCAACACAATGGACCTCATTCCCCAATCGTAAACAAACAACATTTAGCCACGTTGATAATGTTGATAAAACAATGAAAAAAAAACGTATCACGTGACAGCCTTTATGGATGAAATATTTTGTATAGAAGATATAGAAAATCACTTGGCTAAATGTTGTTTATTTACGATTGGTGAATGAGGTCCATTTACTGCCGCTATTTAAATCTTTCTATATAACGTAAACTACTTAAGCTAATAGCTCTATACATATATCCAGCTGCTCTTGATAAGTTGTACAAATTGTAAGTATCTCTCAAGATTGGACCAACTTAAAGATCTATAAATGTGTGTGTGTGTGTATGTGTGTGTGTGGTTTATTGTGTTCTCACACTTACACACACACACATTCACATTTTCATTGATTTACCCGATAAAGTCAAATATATTTGAACGTTGTGTCCATATAGGCCAATATTGACCTACTTTTGCTAGAAGCCATTTTCATTAAAAACAACTCTACGTAATTACGGTGTACAGTGTACATAAATATCTACGTGGAATTTCCACTTGCTAACATTTCAAACACAAGTTGACAGGGAATATCCACAGACCAGAATTTTAATCAGCAAGGCCACATTTCACTACGTTTGATAGTCATTTTTTTAAAACCTGTGTTAGTGTGTGTTTTTATTGTAAACAACGCTTTGATCATAGATATTAAATAGATCTATACAACCTTTTGTCAATTACAATACGTAATTATTGTTTATCAGGTGTTTGTGTTGCTAGAGGGATCTACAATTTCACTGAGGTTGATGTTCTAGATTAAAAATAAATATTGCTGTGAAATATTATTGAACATGCATCAGACTACATTTCATAAATACAGCTGTTTAGGTAATGCATATCAAGTGTAGTCATATATAAAAACATGTGAAGAATTCGTTAACATTCTTTTTCAAGGCTATTTGGGATTTCATATAATATGGATTGGAGCATTAACTCTAAAGAAAGCTGTGCTGTGAAACAAATATTGGTATGTCTTTGAAAAGACGCCTGTTAGTATTAGAGAATACATGAATTATTATAATTATATCCTTTTTAAAGTATAAAAATGGGCTCTGAGTTTAGAAACAGTAGAAACAGTGACTTCAACACACAGAATTATGACATAGCCGATAGGGTATTTCTTACTCTTGACTGTGGTTCCTTCTGTGGTATGGCCACCATCCATATTCATCCAGGCGTTTTTGATTTCTTGAAGTCTCTCCAATTGTTCCCACCTCTTGCCCACTCTTATAGAGACGATGTTCTTAAGTCTATCTGTATCAGTATATCAACTGACCGGCTGACCATACCTTACAAGTGGAGGTCCATTTACTCTCAGGTTCCGGATGTCTGTCGGTTGGTTATTTAGCGTTTCTATTGCTGGTAATTTTTCATCAAGATGTGATATCTAGCCCTACACCCATCACAGCTCCTTTCTCAGCAGGGCTTGGGGCCGCCCTTGGCGTAGTTACGTAGGACGTAACTATAGATAGTCAGTATAGATCTATTTACTGATTGCATGATACTGAAGCCATCTTTATTCAATATGGCACTTTTTCCATTGACAATTAATCCTTCATAGTAAATAAACTTTCTTCACAAAGTGTGTAAGGCAGTTTTTCAAGTATATAATATCTTTGTTTTGCATTTTTAGAGCTAGTTACGTTTTGGACTCTGTAAGTGTTAGGGACAGAAGCGTAGCTAGGGTGGGATGAGACAGGGGGAGAATTTGAAAATCCCTCCAGGCGGAGCCCCAAAATGACTGTTTTTTTTAAATTAAATATTAATATTACGCAAAATGCTGAGGCACCCAAAGAGGTCAAGCCCCCGGGCCCCAAAATGATAGTGAATTCCTAGCTACGCCACTGGCTAGGAAACAAGTCATAACTCTTTCTCTCCAAACTAACGATACCAACGTTGATTCCATCAGAATGTGGTAAATAATTACGGAGAGAAAGAGTTAATTATTCTAAAACTTAAACTGGACAGTGTTGTAGCAGGACATGTTGTAATAAGCTGTCAAAAAGAACTCTTGATTCTATCCTAACTTTAGCTGCTTAGCACGTCGGATAACACGCCCAACTCTCAAAGCTTGCTCTAGAACTACGATTACAATGAAAGATCTTTCTTTCTCTTGCTTAAGTTTGAAACTTTTGTATGTCGTTTCTACACATGTAGACACAAGCCCCACATTGATATATATATCGGTGACATTAAAAATAACCATTGCGGATCAAGGATTTAAAAAAACAACAACTAAGAAATTCAAGGCTCGCTTATTCAATTTTAAAGCACCAATTCATTGATACAGTTTCTTAACGTAAAGCTTTTCAAAAGCACTATAAAGATATGAACACATTGACAATGTCAACGGGCTTACAGACTTTATAAAAAGCATACACTTGAATAAATGGCATGGCCTTGATGAAATGTATACAGAAATGCAAATAGCTTCGCAATATATATATATATATAAAAAGATTAGGTATAGTCAAAATAGCTGGGTGTAAATATAACCAATATCTAACATTTATAAAGGGCTGTAAAGGAGGTATATTTTATAGAAAGAAGACACTTATAAATGACCTATACATTGATAAAGAAGAAATGTATATTAGGTTTCTAAATTTAAGAGTTCTATGATGTCGCCATATTATAGCTATTCAATGAAAATAAATACATATTAAAAATGTTTAAAAGAACTAGACATACAAAAATACAACACTGCTGTATTAATAATAGAGATAAATATATAAATAAAGAACAAATTTGATGTTTAATTGATGTTATAAATGTATCTCCGAAATTAAATTTTATTTTACACTTCTAAATGGTAGCAGACGACTATAAAAGTATCTAGACTGTCTTGATGGTTATGAAGTATTATTCTAATTGTACCGCCTTTTTTTTTTAAGATCAGGGTGAGGCCAACAACGTAACCAAATCTTACAAATGACACAAAATTGATCGAAAGATTTATTTAGAAAATACCTCAGAAAAATGCTAAATCGATTACTTTCTCGGATAATGAAGTTTATTTTTCCCTACGCGGGCTAAGCCTCTCCTATTTTGTTTTTGACTGGTAAGAGAAAAAAACAATTACCAGAATGTTTTAAGAATGAAATAATGTCCTCAATACCTCTAGGTATCTTATAAACTATTCAGGTGTTCTACATGTCATCTACCACTAGTTGCACTATCAACAGTTACAGGATTTTTTTAACGATAGTTATCATTAAACACTATAGCAAGGTGACGTTGGATACTCATGCCAAAAGTTTACTCTGAGCATCCTTCTCAATGTCAAGTCATTTGCTTTTTGCTTCGACTTTCGCGTGTCATTGAAAGCTTGTTTCAGCTGCAACGCGTGTCATAGGTTGCTGTCGTCAGCTGTTAGGTTTATTGTTAGCGTCATCCTTCTCTAGTGGGTCTGTTGTTTTTTTTAAAGGTAAAAGTTTGAGTCAATCAAGGCTCGGGAAGGTGAACCATAACACAACAACTCGAAGACAATTTTAAGTACTTTGTCAAAAAACAAAATCACTAATGTAATGAAAACTAATTAGGATTCAATGATTATTTTCTCTGCAGCTTCCTCCCCATGTTTTATTTTCCTTACTGTAGTGCCCCTGTCTTTTTTCTCTTTCTTTCAATTTTTTTTTCTCTTTTTCATTTTCTGTCATTTTCACTCTGACTCTCTTTTTTTTTCTCTCATTCTCTTTTTCTCTCTCTCCTCTCTCTCTCTCTGTCTTTTTCTTTTAGTCTTTTCTCTCTCTCTTTCTCTCTCTTTTTCGCTGTCTCTCTCTTTTCTAAATTTCCCTTTTCTTTTTCTCTATCTTCTCTATCTCTATCTCTCGCTATATCTCTTTCCCTTTCTTTTTCTCTGTCTTTCTCTTCTTTCTCTCTCATTCTCATGCTATCTCTCTCTTTTCTTCTCTCTCTCTCTCTCTCTCTCTCTCTTGCTCTTTCGCTCTATACCTCTTTATTCCTTGTTTCCTATTTTTCTCTCTCTCTCTCTTTCTGCGTTTTTCTCTATTTCACTCTTTCACTCTCGCATTTTCTCTCTCTTTCTCTAAGAGTAAATAAAAAGAATTCTACTCAAGGGTGTTTATACTAAGTGCTATCTCTGACCAAAGACTTGAGCCATTTAGATTTATAAACATCGTCTCCTTTCAATACCGTGAATCTCAACTGATAAAGTTTGCAAATAGATTTGTCATACAATCTTTTTTTTTTTTTTTTAAATTGTATAATGGTCTTTGAAAGTGAAGTCATGTATCTATGTTGGGTTAGTGTAACAGTGTTAATCTACAAAGTAGGTCATTGTTTCTTAGTTGTGATTTAAGCATGATTGTTTTGTTTTAACGATATTTTGAAACCGATTTAGAATCTTGTCTTAGAAGCGCACAATTTTGTTCAGAATGAACTTCTAGAGTTCTCTGTGTAAAGCTGAAGATAACTCTAATGCTAACTTAAGAGATTATAAGCTTTACTTTTCATTTGAGACTTGTCTAGACAAACCGTTATAGAAGGGCCTGAACACTGATCTCTAACGTGGCAGGCAACATGTGAGCAGTTTAGACCAATAGTCACAGGTCCGACGTCCCGAGCGATTGGTCTAAAGTCTAAACAGCTTACAGGTTGCGACGTCGCAGGTCAGTGTTCCGGGCAATGCTTGGTCTCAGACTACTAGAGACCAGGTCTTCTCGTTACATTCAAGCGAACCACAGTTAATTATGCAGTAATTATTAAGTAAACACGAAATAGAACATTTTGTGTCCATGACTATGTCAATGTGGTTTGGTGAAAGAGATTGACCATTTATAAATAGTGAAAATAAGATAACTCTTTGTATTTCTAACATTTCAATTCACTTGCTTTCTACCTGTTTTTTTTAATGAAATTAAAAGACAAATATATTTCGTATTTATCTTGTTTTGTATGAAGTCTCAGTATAAATTGACAAGCTATAATAACTCTCCCTTCCCCCAAAAAAATCCAATCAGATTATCTGTCCATGCTTCTCACATCAGAAAATACATTCCGAGATCTAAACCTTACCCAATACTTACACACCTAAATAATATCAATCTTTCCAATTAAGAACATTCTTCCACCAAAGTTTACCCCACCCGGAACCTCATCCCCCTCCAAAAAAAACAACAACAAAAAACAAGATCATCTGTCTTTCATGACGTCTTCGATAAGACGTATGGAGGTCTCCAGGTCTATGTGGACATATCGAAAGTTAAGTGTCACAGACGTCAAGACAGGATGACGCCTAGGTCGTTGCTTCTTCCAGATTTTTCGATTCACGTTTTTCGTGTTCAGTTCCGGCATTCTTTAGATCGTCAGGTTCGTTGAAATATCGTTCTCTGAATCTCATTCTACACATTACCTAATGTCTCGGTTACACTGTTTAAGACACCGTGAACATGGGTGTGGGAACCTCTGAACCTTTTGTGAAATGTATTGTTCACCTGAAGTACAACCTGTGGCGCTCTAGACAATCTCTTTTATTTCCTACCTTCCTCCTCCCCCTCCCCCCTCTCTGTCTTTCTCTTACGTCTGTGTTATTAGTTTCACTTTACAAAGAGAAACAGTTTATTGTGTGCTCAAACTAAAACTTTATCGTCCTATTTGTCTCTGTTAATTGTTAAACATGTTTCTTTTCAATTTTCACTCAAAAAATATCTGTTACTTGGTTTTTCTTCCATCAGATTTTTTTTCTCGATTTACAATGTTTTCACCAGTGCTACTTCTCTCACTCTCTCTCTCTCTCTATCTATCTTTCACTCTCACTCTCTTTTTTTTCTTTTCTCTTCTTCTTTCTATCTTCATTGATTTCTCTTTTTTTTTTAGGCTAGTTCTTTGGTTAATTCATGAATTTTGGACTAAGTCGACACTCTCTATGTTCTGTCAATGTTCCTTTAATGCCGTTGTTCGCGTATTCTGAGATTTGTCTGCCCAAAACTCGATTTCCACTCTCTTTGTTTTTGTTTTTTTTATTATTTATTTATTCCTTTTTTCCCCAAGACAGTTCGTACATGTCAACATCATAGTCAGTTATTAAATGTTATAGTTGGACTTTGCCCTGTACACTGCATCATGCAGCAAGCGTTATTGAAAGTATTTTGTCTGGCGAGATATTTTTGAGCATTATCCCCAATGGATGGATGTCGTCTGCAAGTTTTTCTTACACTTTGTCATCATGCATTGTCTCCTCTTGGCCTTTCTGGAAAATTCAGTTGAGGGCAAAATGTGAATTTAACTGCTTTGGATTTCGAAGGACGTGGCCTGTCCACTTAGCCTGTTTCCGTTAACAGCAGGTCACGGTGCCACAGTTTGACCTTGTTCCTAAAATGTCCCGAGTAAACCATAAAAAAAAAATGATTAAAGAAAAAAAAAGTAAAAAAAGATATCATTGATGTACTCCTAGACACACAGTTCAAATAAATAAATATGATCGATCTCTCAGGTCAGAGGTCAATTACAACTGGAACGGCCCAGACTGATCTAGAGCGCGACATAAAAGTTATGGATAGTTATAAATAGCAGGCGACGGGTTCTGAGGGACAATCTATTTATAAAAATTTCATTTGAGTACTCACAAATACATACACACACACACACACATACACAGACACAGAGGAGGAGTTGGATTGGTAAGATAGAAACTCGGCCGAGTAATGTTTAGATCGAAAAAAAAAGGAAATTTTATATTCAAAATAATAGAAATAAGTGGAGACGCTGATGCTGAGCTGTAAAGCGCTTAGCTTCCATATCGGGGGTCCCGGGTTTGAATCCAGGTGATTACTAGGATTTTTAATATCGGGATCTTTGGGTACTTCTGAGTCCACCCAAATCTAATGGGTACCTGACATTAGTTGTGGAAAAGTAGTGGAGGTTGGTCGTTGTACTGGCCACATGTTAACCGTAGGCCACAGAAACAGATGACCTTTACATTATCTGCCCTATAGACCACAAGGTCTGAAACGAGAACTTTACTTTTACTTACTTACAGTAATAAGTGCTTACTTAGATTTAGGCTTAGGGGTACAACAGTTCCTTAACTTATATTTTAGGGTCTTGCTGTGTCTCTTGAGATAAGTAAATAAGAGAATCGCTTTCTAAATAACTCTCTGAAAATCACAATCAGTTGTACACAGTACAGTAGAATGCCGATTTTCCGGATTAATTGGAAACGGAGTCTGTCCGGATAACCGAACGCGGAGCTTTATATACAGTCCATTTCACCAAAAATATATTTCAAAAATCAAATTCGGGTATCTCGCCGTAAGTAAACATAAAATTCATATAAATAGTACGGGGAACAAGGCGTTATACGTAGCAGCCAACTTTTGTTGACAGAAATAATCACTGATCTTTTACTTCACATCAGCAAGAGGTGCCGTACTGTAATGGCATTCCGGATATTCGACGTTTCTGATAACTGACGCCTGGACAAACGGCGATCTACTGCCCACTAAAATATTGTACAGGTTATTTTTTAATGAAAAAATTTGTTATGTCTGTAACATGGCGCTAGGGAAAGCCAAACGGGTCAACAAATTACATTTAAGAAAAATGATTATGAAAATTACAAATGATGAAGACAAGAAAAAAGAAAAAGAAATATCAACAGATCTTTTGGTTTATTTACATTCAAAACATTTCATTGGTGAAGTGTACACCTGAGTCTAAAAACAAATTCTCATTAGAACCATTCATTTATAGGGAAACGTCTTGGCATTTCTTTGCCTTGAATATTTATACAATGCTTGAGAAATGCGGTATGTCTAATTCAAGGTCATTCAGACACCACTGGGCATATTAATTGTGATAAAAGCAATTAAAACACCCCTCTCTCCTCCTCCCCCCCCCCAAGAATCGTAACAAAAAACTTCGATTAATCATGTGTTGGATTTTAAACGTTTTCTGCATGGTCCCCCAGTTAGTAACACAAAATGTTTCTCGTTTTTACACAAAATCTTTTACTATCTCGAAATGACTATCGCTCGATAACGTACACGACACGTTTTTGTAACATGTTTTTTTTTTTTTAAACTAATTATCTCATTACTGAAATGAAATGTACCATGTTGTTTTGTACTGCTTGTTTGCGAAATGATAATAATATCCCAAAATAAAAAAAAAATCCTTTCAAAGGTTTTCTTTAAGCGATTCCATTCTGGCATACATCTAAAAGTTAAGTTACAATTTGCAAAGCAGACATATTTTTATGTCACTTGGAGGCAATGTATTGGTTAAAAGTTTTTTGAGTTATTTTCATAAACATTTCGCCTTTTAAATTTGATAAAATAAGTATTTCTTTGCTTTTTATTTTCAGTAACATTTGATAAAAAAAGGCTCCTACTATCTTCAGGACAAAACAATTAAATAAAAGGAAAAGAAAGAAAAATATACTTTCCGAAGCTAATGCTGTCCTGCACATTTGACCTTGTCATGTCTGATCAGCAAGTCTGACCTTGGCCTTCCCACGTCGGATCAGCACTACTGACCTGGGAAAGAATCTCATTCAATCAATAGTAACAGTTGCCCTCGGACAGTTGCCCCTTCAATGAATGCAGCTGTGCCCCCCCAAAAATAAGGTGCGTCCAGACATAGGCACACTTAATTACCTGACACTTTTTCATTGCTAAAGTGTCAGTGAAAGTATACTTTTTAAAAATTTTAACCAACAATACCTGTAACAGATTACAAAATCAGCAACATATATAATAATAGCGACAATCCAAAACTACGATTATATCTACTTGAAAAGACACAGTCGCAATCATCAACCACTATAAGAATTGCGATCGACGCCAACATCAACATCTTTACGATTTGTGACAAAACCAACATCAACCACTGTAAGAATTGCCACTGACTACAAAATCAACAACTGTAAGAATAACGACATAAGCCAATATCATACACATCAATAAGAATAGCGACAGATGTCAATGGTCATCAAATACATCTACCTGAACAGCAATAGCCGCTAACTTAATCAACCAATAACAGCATAATGAATATTTTGTGACATGAATTTCTTCTCATGTGGAAGCCCATATGGATTTCTGTCGTCAATATCATCGCACAGCTGTTTATGATTAATGGTGACATCATTACGATAAATCCAAGAAAGCATCCAATTTATACAGTTGAAGTAATACCTAATCCTTTTCTATTGGAAGTGTTGGATTATCTCTCCTGAAACAAAATGTCCACCATCTTTCAACTCATCCCATTGAGAATCTCAGACCAAACACATTGGATAAGCAGCTCAATAGAGGGAGTAGATCGCGCTGGTAAGTGTGATTACTATTTTTATAGTTATGATTGTGTTTGCAGTACATTGCTTATTTTTCCTTTGTTTAGAATGACACAAACAGAAATCGCTAACCGGGAAATATAAATTGACTAAAACACATTGAAGAAACTTCTAGACTCCTTTTTTTTTTCTTTCTTTTAATGATCTCCTTTAAAATTTTAATCCGATAATTCACCACACAGCACTGCTTGACATGTATTCTTACAACACCACT
This sequence comes from Biomphalaria pfeifferi, assembly GCA_030265305.1. Classification (NCBI taxonomy): domain Eukaryota; kingdom Metazoa; phylum Mollusca; class Gastropoda; family Planorbidae; genus Biomphalaria; species Biomphalaria pfeifferi. Next base: position 1,634,931 of record JASAOG010000059.1, on the reverse strand, counting down.
GAACTAATAAACCCTCAACGTAATAGCAGTTCAATAGCAGTTCAATAGCACTTCAATAGCACCTCAATCAACTGATACAACTGAACAACTAAGTTCTTCTATCTTCTTAGCTGAAACTTTACTTTCACTAATATTTGACTTCAAAGCTATAAAGTACTCAATGACTTATTACGATTTAAGGACCCGCAACATCTCTAGGGTCACGACAACTCAAGCTAACTCAGTTTCATCTAATTTGTACCTTTTTAAATCGTCTTTTCTAGAATGTTTGAAACTTCTATTCTAAATATTTCTATCAGCTATCACCTTACAGAAACTGAAGTTCGCCATTTTCCCCCTGATGTCTTTGTCTAATTGGTTGATTTTAATTAAAACGTGCTTACTCCTGTAACTTTCTTTTGACCTGACCCTTTTCTTGAAATATGTAGAACGAGGTCACAGTATCGATTTCCGACAGTAAGTACGCATATAGTTTCTGTCTGATTTTGTTCGTTTCTGTTTATTTAGTGATTTGTTGTTGTTTTTTTTAATATGTGTAGTGGTTTGATTGTTTCAGTCTGTTTAGTGGTTTGTTAGTTTGTTAGCTTGTTTGACACTTTGTATTTTAATATTATTCCTAGGGTTAAACGATCACTCGTGTAATCTTTATCATGTATTCCGTACTGAATGTTTCATCTTACGCCACGGTTTAAAAACAAAACAAAAAACCAAACAAACAACGTAATAATTATCCACGCGCTCACTTCATTGTGGTGTATACAATTTAAGACTGGAATTAAAAAAAAGAGCACTCAAAACTAATAACCATTCACATTCCCTTGAGAGATATTAAATTAGAAAACACAATATTTAAACTCAATTAGAACCCAGCAGACACCAGGAACACAATATATGAATAAGCATTACGTACTGACTTTAAAATGTTATCGTCCAGAAAGTACACAAGGTGAAATAACCGTTAAGAGCTAAAGGTTTGACTTAGCTCTTGTTGATATAATTCTATATTTTATCATCAACCTCCTTTCCCCACCCCTTCCTCTTGTTTTTTTTTTTAAAACTATTCCTTCAACACAAATTCTTTCTAAGTTTTCCAACTTTTAAACAAATGTGTCTATTATTGCTTATTGTTCTCTCTATGATGGCCGCCCCCCATTTCTAGTTTGCTACATTCTAAAGAGTAATAGATCACGAAACTGCTGATTAGTCCAACACGAGTTGTGTACCTTTGTTTCTTATGTATTGTCAGTTATGTCAGCGCACTCTCCAGAAACTTGAGCTTAAACTTCTGGTCCGGTGCATTCAGTTGGAGGACAATAAGACCGAACTAGACGGACGAGTCCTGGCAGGTGAGAACGAGGCTAGTCCGTGGCTTTGAGAGCAATGATGATTTGTTGAGACATCTGCCTGGTCTTGCATGTCTCACTGTAATACCTGTTTCATTTATAATATGTACACACAGACACACACACACACACATATATATATATATATATATACAGAGAGAGAGAGAGAGAATGTATTTTTACGAGTCTTACAAAATGGATATAAATAAGCATTGAGTAATTAATTAGGAAACTCTTGAAATTTTAATATAATTATTTTAACTTTGGATAATACTAAGAATTTTTAGACATTATATTTTTAAGTTATAATTTGACGAAACTATTTTGCAGTCAAAAATGTATGTTTTTTTTTTTTTTTAATTTCTTTCAAATACGAGACGTGTCGGACTGAATCGTTTTAAATACTAAAGATCACCTTGACATTAATAATTGTTTTTCTGTGTGATCGTTACCTAAGGTTTAGAATATTTTATTTATAAAATTTAGACTTTACTATTACAAGTACAGTATTGTGTTTTTATATTATTGCGAGTGCAGTTTTATGAGGAAATGGCTACTAGTATTAGTGGGTTTTATTCCATATTACCAAATTGTGGTTTGCTGAAGTTTGCATAATTTTTTTTTTTTTTTTTTTTGAGGTTCCTAGTGGTCAATAGTACGTTAATTCTTATTATATTAAGTTCAATAGACCTTGGTTTACTTTAGGAGTGTTGGGTTGCTGATGATGAGCAAAGTTGACTCAATTTCCAAGTCAAATTTTATTAGCATTTTGGCTCAAATCACGAATGAACGAAATTTTAACATTGAAAAAAAGACAAAAATAAATGCAAAAAAACAAAAACAAAACTAAAACGTGCAAACCTATTTATTCATTCAGTCCTTCCCCCCCCCCCCCGGTTATTATGTTCTCTCCCTACAATGAAAATATAAATTCATCGGGTTCATACTCTAGTTGTTTGATGAGTTTTGTTAACTGCTTTGCACTTTGGCCAGTATTTATACAATCACATATACCTGTCATATCTGTTGCTAGAGGCAAAATACCATGAATACATTTGTTTCCATAACCTTTTCCCGCCATTCCTCTCTTGTCTCAGTTCTGCTTTGGGTCTTATTCGGGGAGGTAAGCGAGGACACACCTTGTGTTGTTTGCCTTTCTATTCTTTAGGTTTTGCATCCAAAAAAGAAGAAATAATTTTTTTTTGTAACTCTCTAACGACAATGCGCCCTTCACACAATTACACGCACGGACGCACGCACATACATACACACACACACATACACACACACACATACACACACACACACATACACACATACATATATATAGTATATATATGCCTTTGTCCACTGCACTTGGAAAAATGATTTCAGAGTCCAAACGAGCTCAGCTTTTATCTGGTGAAAAAATCTATTTACATCAAAGTGTATTTTATCGTTTCATAGAGTTTGGACTTGTTCAATTTCTCTCTCTGTATATAAGCAATTGGCTATTTCGGGCTTTACAAATTAAATATATCGAGAACATGGTAACAAAATAAAGGTCCTTTTAAGCCTCTAGGATTCGCGGACAGTGTCCAAGCCTCTGATTCGCGGAGAGTGTCCAGGTTTCAGTCTATAAATTAAACAACAACACTGAAATGGCGACTGTTAAGACAAAGATTATTCTCTTTATGTTGCACATATCTGCAGTTATTGGAGCATGCCTTTCAAGCAGCATCTGTTGTATATGTTATTGTTGCAAATATTAATAAAAATAAATAAAATACTATAAACATGGCAAAACCAGAGAATAGATGAAAAAGAAATTATAACTCTGTGTATTTCTTAATACAAGAAATTCGACTAATCATCAGTTGATGAGAACTTAAAAGCTGCTAAATAAACAACATAAAGAGTTGCTAAAACTAATGAACATCCTGGCATCGCCTTTAAGTTCTATTACATTCACACAATCTCACATTTACGCACATGCCTTCATATGCTTACACACACACACACACACTTTCTGTACACACATACACAGATGTATTTTGTTTACGCAGAACGTGGTTCTATTTAAAGTGCTGCTCCAAATATCTAAACATAAGCGCACATGTAAGGAGTACGTGAAGGAAACAATATAAATATTCACACAATGTCTTCCTGTATATATATATGTGTGTGTCCAGGAACGGGCAGGAGGGTCTGGCTACTCACGTAGGAGAAGGAAATCTTTAAACTCCCTGCCTTGCAGCAATATCCAAACATGGGAGAGGCGTCTGGAGTCAACCCTGAGGAAAAATCAGGGGCCGGCGACCCTAGGCCAAGTAGGAAATGGACAATTATTTCGTACTTTCCCTAAAACAAAATCAAAACACTTCGCTCTTTGCAGGTAACATATATGTTCTAATATCATGAACGAAAGATTTCCAATTAAAACAAGCGAAACATACTCTCCTGAGTATGATGACCACGTCCATTAAATCAGCGTATTATAACTGTGACGCTAACAAGCCCACCGCTAGAAGATGGGGGTGGGAAAAGACTCCTGTCAGGAGCCTAAAAAAACGGGATGGGGGGCGTCTTTCACGATTTTTTAAGCTACTTCGTTCATTTTTTTTTTGTGGTCAAATGTACGAAGGCAGATGGGCTTTACGTGCTCATTTGTCTGGAGTACAAATATTTCTGATGTCGGGCCATGCCAGAACAAGATACTGACCTCAAAAAACACTCTCCATACAAGAAAAACAGTGTGAAGAGAGCTGCTTCATCTGGAAACCACTGCATAGCTCATCTCAGACTTGTTACCTAAAACACTGAAAGCTGGTAAGGGTAAGGTTGGAGAAAAAGCATCAAAAGAATTCAGGTTTTAGCAATTAGTGACAGGTTCTCATCCTATTGACGTACGTCTCTACAACGCCACAACAAACTGAGACCAATGCATGTTGGAAGAGTCTCCAGACGCACGGAGTCGTCACAACATGACGGGTTGAACTTTGCATATAATGAGTTCACAATAGCAGCATTGTCGTCACATGGTATAAAAACTAAAGACCGTGTGCGAAAGTGAAACTCAGTTGATCCTAATGTGAAACACAAGTTAGTCTACACCTGTTGAAATATTGATTGATTCCTGCGTCTGTGTGTTTGGTGGATTGTTGTCTGTAGATGGGAAAAGAAAGGGAGAGCATTAAAGGAAGGTAAATGTGAATAGCTGATTACCTTTTCCTTTTGTAGAATATTTTTAACAAAGCTATTCACCCTAAATAGAAATCGCCAAGATTCTTTTTTGTAGTTGTAAATCTATCTGTCTATCTATCAATCTCTCTCTCTCTCTCTCTCTCTCTCTCTATATATATATATATATATATATATATATATTTATGCCCCCCATTTTAAAAAATACCCAGCGGTCAGATGGTAAATCAGTGTAACAAAATGTAAAACCATTACAGTAACTGTTGATGACCAAGTACTTAAGCGTTCGATCTGAAAATCTCCGGCTTAAATCGTTGGAAATTAAGTCCTGGATAGACTATCAGAGTTAAGCACACTTCGTAAAGGTCCTTGACCTCAGTTGGGAGGGAGGGAGTAGAAGACGTTGAGACTTTGTACTGACCTCATTACACGTTCGTAAAGCGCTAGCCACAGACTCCACTTGTCCATGTGTAGATTTTATAACTGGCTTCTTATAAAACAATAACATATTTAAAAAAAAAAAACAACGTAATACTTTACTGACAACAGTTTCATGTCGCTCTGTCAAACCGAAGGCTTGGGTCACGTGATGTATTTCACGACCTGTCCTGCCTATGTTACTAGCAGACGTTAAAAGCAGACGAGTAGGCTCTGTGACACCTTGCTAACCCCCTCCTTCTTTCCTCCATTGGACAACGATGGTCTTTGTTGTAGCACAGTGACCTGCTGCGGTCAGTGACTTAAAACAGGCGTCAGCTTTCAACAGATACAATTTTAGTGTCAATACAGGTCACTGGGAAGTCGGGTCGTCATGTGCTGCCTTACCCACAATCCCTCTTTGTCCTTTTTTTCTGAAAAATAAAAAATCGTGGCCCAGTTTGTAAAGATCTGAATAAATTTTTAAAAAAAAAATTGTCATGGAATCCCCATTATTGATGAAACTATTAAAAAACCAAACAAAGCGATAAGTTTTAATAATAGAATCTTTAACATATTTAGCTAGAACAAAAAAAAATGTTATTTACCTTGGTTTGGCGTCAGTTTGGGCAATATTAGAATATGCATCCTCTGTTTGGGAAACCTCAACTCAAGAAAACATAAAGAAACTGGAACAGACTCATAATAGAGCAGCGAGATTCATGACAAATAAATATTTACATTTTGATAACCTTTAGTAACATCACTAAATTTAGAAAGCTTTCAGGACAGAAGACTTAAGTGCAAAACAGCAATCATACATATAACGCAAAACTTTAATCTTTAAATACAAAACGTCCGTGTTTTCTGAATCGGCCAGCGGGGAAGACTTATATATGCGATTATTTATTGATATGTTTATTATATGGACATCTAGGTCTAACACCTTTTAGGTTCTGATTTAGAAATATTGAGAGCTAGATATAGGATGTTGATATAAAAATAAAATAAACGCTTATAAACTTCAAGTTTAAATGTACTGTTATTGCATACTTGTAGTAACAGGGCTAACTACGCCATGTTGGCTTACTCTTTAAATGATTGCATACGGAATGATAACAAGTAAGAAAAATTAAGTTTTTTTTTTTTTATAATTCCTTTATTCAGCTTGCATATTTATGGATGAAACTTCGGTGGACACAATTCTCGATAACACCGTTAGAGCTGTTTTCAAGGCCCGTACTCACTCATGTTCCACCAAGGTTCCAGTTTTCATGTAGAGGTTGCAAGCCGAGAAGAGGAATCGTAAAAACAAAGCTATGTATATATAAGCAAACATTTTTTGTTAGGTTTAGGTTTGTTGTTTCGAGTGTACTTTTGAAAAGCTAGAGGTTTAAGTTAATTTGAAAATTATGTTTATTGTTTACTGGTTTCTGGGTTGTTTTCTTTAAGACTCATAATAAGAAATATCACATAAATATTCGATGTCACTAACGAAAAAGTCATTAAACAATTACAGTACTTCACTTAGAACGCATAGGCTCAAACACATTCACACAAATCAATTCTTTATGGGATCCTCCTCTCTATATTTAACTCCTGGTTTATCGTAAAACTCGCCAGACAGAAAATGTAAACATCGCGCCAGCTTTCTAGAACTCTCCGCGGAACATTCTATCTCCAGCCCATGTCTCCTCTCCTCCATTCCCCCCTCCCAACAGTTTCTTTAATCCCTCAAACCCCATCTGTGCGGCGATTTTCGACAAGAGGGTGCGCTTAGAGATTCGCCGGATGTCGGTCAACTTCATCAATGAACTGTTTGTTAGCCCCTGGACCCGGGACACGTTGGACAACACAGTGGTATCAATGCTGCGGGCAGGGCTGGGGTAGGAGGGTCTATACAAGAGTGGGGGGAGGGTGGGGTCACTGCTGCTCTTTGTCCAGCTCAGCCAGTTCATTCCTTTACGGCTTTTTATGTGTCCATTTTTTTTTTTTTTTTAGAAAAGTAGATATAAGTTGGAACGCGAGGCCAGCAGCGTGGACAAGACTAGGTCAGACCACTTTAAAGTAAATGCCCGAGGTTTAATTTAAATCACCGTTTGTTGTCTTTAAACTTTATCTCGTTATTTTCATTTCGTTTCATCTTCTCAATATTTTGTATCGATTCGTTCTTTTTCTTTTTTTTTGTTTATTCTTTGTTGCCATTGGCAACGAAAAAAAAAAAAAAAGCCAAAGCTGGGCGGGTACAAGACGAACTTAGCGTCGCTGAGTACAGATTTAAGGTTTATTGAGTCATCAACAATAGAAAACTAGAATTAATCGGCGAATGTCTTTGAGTCGGAGGTTTAAGAAATAATGTAGAATGAAGTTATTATTACGAACTAACTGTGATTAGAAACTATTTTTCTCAAAACTATTTATTTCATAAATGTTTTGACTTCTAAGTTTTTCCTACGTCCAAGTATAAGGATCCAGTTGGGCGAAGGTATATGTCAATAATTTATTTGAAGTACAAGATGAAGTCTATATCGAGGCGTCGCATGTTCATCCATCCAGCACAGCCTTGAAATATGTGTTTGGTGTGTGTGAATGTGAGCTTGCTGTGTGGACTGATGTACTCTGATGTAACCATGAGTAAGTCCACTGTACCAACGAATTGCTTTTAAAAGTAGAAGGTTAATAGCTAACTATTGTCAGTTTCAAACTTTTAAGTTACGACCTAATTCTCTACAAAAGTATAAAGGGGGCTAATGCTACTTATACCACCACATCTATTAAGTACACTTTCTTTTCCTTGTTCAATACCGAACAAAAAAATTAGTTACCAATAATTAATTGTTTTTTTTTTAATTGATTCTTATTTTTTTTTTTTTAGGTACAAGAAATAATTGTGAAAATTTTCAATTCGATCCAAGATTGGGTGTGGGAGAAATAACGTGTAAAACATTTTATCAGACAGACAGACAGACCAAGTGAGTTGATAATCTTGTTATAAGATTTATAAAAAGAAGTTAACGACTGATTAAAGATGGTTGAAGTTAGAGGACAAAAGAGAAAAGACAAAAGAGAAAAGACAAAAGAGAAAAGACAAAAGAGAAAAGACAAAAGAGAAAAAGACAAAAGAGAAAAAGAGAAAAGACAAAAGAGAAAAGACAAAAGAGAAAAAGACAAAAGAGAAAAGACAAAAGAGAAAAAGACAAAAGAGAAAAAGACAAAAGAGAAAAGACAAAAGAGAAAAGACAAAAGAGAAAAGACAAAAGAGATGTGTTAATGTTGATTTTGTGTGTTTTATAGTGTAACTAATATTGCACATGTTTCTAAATAGATCTATATTGGAATTGAAAGCTGCGTGTTTTGTCAATCTAACATTAAGCTCTCAGACTTTTCGTGTCTGTTTGTAAAGAAATCTGTGGCATTTTTTTCTGTGGCATTTTACGTCTCGAGAGACGATCTTTTCCCTTTGTAAATTCTTGTGTGACTAAAGAGGCCAATCCTTGATACACAGCTGCGATCGCAGGTTGGGCATATATAATCACCAGGCGCCGTTGCATTTTCACCCTTCTTTCTGCTTCTGTTGTGTATGACATCTGCAATCTTTGACCCTTCCTTTATGCTCTCTCTCCATGAGGATCTGTCCAGTGCTACCTCTTCCCAGTTGCCAGTGTCGATTTTGAAGAGCTTCATGTCCCGTTTGCATACATCCGTATAACGGAAAAGTGGGCGACCAGCGGCTCTCCTGCCTTCTATTAGATCGCCATACAGGATGTCCTGTGGAAGTCGACCTTCTGGCATTCTACGAACGTGGCCAAGCCAGCCAAGGCGTCTGCTGCTGATAACAGAGCGGATGCCCTGGCACCCTGCTCTTTGTAGCACTTCCTCATTGGTTATCTTATCTTGCCACCTTATTGTAAAGTAATCATTTTGACAATAATACAGATACAACGGTTTCTGCTGATATGGTAACACTTCACTGGCACAAAGACTTAGACTAAATAGACTAATTAAAAAGCATAACAGCTACCATCTCTTGAAGACCTTTTTCTGAAAGATGCCTTTCCAAAAACACTCACTATTCTTAAAGATAACCTGCACCCATTAAACCACTGTTACATCAGATCTGAACGAAGTGGTCGTCTCCTTTCCATTAGGACTAAAACTGAAAGAATTAAAAACTCCTTCATCCCACTTTCGGTCAGAGTGTTACAAGATCATCTGTCGTCACTGAGAAGTACATAGAAGTCTAATTTATAAAGCGCTGGTTGTGAGTGAGTTTGCGTTTCGTGTGTGAATGTTGTTCGTATTTGCATCTATATTATTATACAGTAGTTACGCTGAGGCTGTCAATTGTAGTCAAACTGAATTTCCATTTGATCAATAAAAATTATCTTATCCTATCTATCTTATCTTTAGTTCGACTAGCTGTCAAGGGTAGTTGTGTTTTGGTCTTTTAAGTCACTGGAAAAGTTGCAAAGGAAAACGATCCTCTCTCAAGACTTAAATTTTACCTTTCTAGAATAAAGCTCTTTGTATCTTCCAACAGTTGTCTGAAACCTTTTGACCTTTCCCAATCTTTCTAACAACATGTTGACGTCTGCTAGCCGTGAGTTCAGAGCCTCCTTCTGGTGTCCATGTCCACTTGTCACTTCGGCTAATTACACCGGATGCGGGTGATCATAGAACAAGTTCCTGTCCCATCTTCCTGACTCCTGAAGCGTACCCTGATTACTGACTAAGGAACTAGCGAGGGTTGGTTTGCATGTCCGTAATTATCTTAGTCTTCAAGTGTGTGTTTGTGTGTGTATTAACATGCATGAAAGCAGTTTGAGTACGTAAGATACTTTGACTTGCAATTTGAAGCTCTTACTCTAACGACTGAATAGAAATAGATTTACTGATGCTTGGGTGAAAAACTGTATTTTTAGAAAAATGCGATTGACTTTTTGAGAACACTTCTGGACCCAAAAAAAAAACGTTATATGTATTAAGCAGCGTAGTCATCAATTATTACAACAGACAAGAACAAACATTTGAAAAAAATCTGAACTATTTGCTTTTAAATGATTCCATGAATAAGAACACAAAGTTGAAAGAAATAGCTTCACGGATGATAATTGTACACACTCGTTACGCGCATTTTGGAACAGAAATATATACCTCCATGAGATGTAATATTTGCATTCTTCATTTGTTATTAAATCACCTTCTTACAAATTACAATTTAGGTAGGGAATCTTTGCATTTTTATAATCTTTTATTGTGTTTGATAGATCTTATTCTTCTTTTAGCCAGCTTTTTGCTGCTGAGCTGTGAGCTCTTTTGCAGCCTGTGCCAAGGAAAAATAGATATAGATATAAAAATAGATTTAAAAAGAATGAGTTGAAATTTTAGTGATTTTGTACAATAAAGTGCTTCTGATTTTTTTTATTTATTTGTAATAGATGGTCTGCCTTATGATAAAATTGTTTAAACCAGTACACTTAAACTAGTTATAATCTATTTTTAGGTAATACCAGTACTTTATGTTTCTAGTTTTGGAGATAATAAAGGAAATTCTTTTCTTTCCTATTCAGTAAATATTTAATTCATTAAAAGTACTCGAATAGTCCATCTTTTTAAAAAAAATACATTGATATAAGAAAGGCATGTAGGTCAAATAAATCACATTTTGGACCTTTGGCTAAACTCGGAAATTTCTGTTTCGAATAGCTCCCGAGTAGAGATTCTTTTATATTTTTATTAGGAACTGAACCAACAACTTTTGTATTATTGTTGAAGTGTTCATGTTCAATCCTCTTATTGTCAACTCCCTTAAAAAGTTCATTTCTCCTTTCAACATTTTTATTTTAATGTGAAAGGTATCACTTCACCCTACAGATTTCTAGGACGTAGTGTGGCTAGATCAATGAGCAGAAGTTTTCACAGTGTTTCAAGTTTTTCGTATAAATGAAAAGGGTGATCTTAAACAGCAATTAAATCCTAACCTTATGTCTCGTTGTCTGATGCCATAACTGAACCACCACAATACTACGTTACAAGATATCTTATTTTTTTTGTGGAATGTGGAAAGCGAAATGTTGAACATCGTTTCATACTGCTTTCCATTCTCAAATAGGAGGTGCGGTGGCTGAACGGTAAAGCACTTGGCTTCGAATCCTGGTTGGAACTAAGATTTTTAATTTCGGGATCTTAGGGAGCCTCTGAGTCAACTTCAGTTGGGTACCAGACATTATTTGGGGAAAACTAAAAGCGGGTGGTCGTTGTGCTGGTTACATGACACCTTCGTTAACCGTGGGTCACAAAAACAGATGACCATTACATCCTCTGCCCTATAGTTCACAAAGTCTGAAAGTGGAACTTGTTTTTTTTTTCCATTCTCAAATTTTAAAGAAAAGTAGAAATCCTTTAAATAATACCTGCAGATATACATTTAATTTAAATAACCTCTAATCTTGAATGTCATTGAAACAATTCATCACGTCGCTGAAGTTTGAACTTTTGTGAACCAACGTCAAACTTTTCAACAAAGACTGAGTAAAGCTTTTAGTGTCTATTGGTTTGGACTCTAGTGAACGAAATGAAACGCTCGATGGCGGGGAGAGATTTGCGTCAAACATGACGTCATACGTACCTGCACGTCTATCACATTCACAACATTGATCTCAATGAAACTGATTAAAAACTAATTACAAGCCTTAACAGAATCTGTTAGAGAAATACGTAAAAAAAAATTCGAATGAGTGAAATGGCATCAGTTATTTTATGCAATTAAATTTTTAATAAATCTAGACCAAGATTAATTAATGTGTACGATTGGAAATATTTGTATTAATTGTTTTTTCGTTTGGCACAACTTTCTTGTATATAGAATGCTCAATGCGCTACAGTACAATATCTCTAGTGGACCATTAGGTGGAAGGTGGTAGGGGAAGGTAGCTTATATTCTGCCATTTCAAAAGTTTTTCTTTTATCTATATATATGTTACTGGAGTCTGGATTCGAACTCGAGACCTCCAGCCCCTTCGATGGAAATTTAGGTAGACTGCCACTTATTAGTACGTATAAAAATAGAAGTTCTTTTGTTAGATTGAAATGTATAGCGAAAAACAATGATTATCTCCTCTTAGCTTCGTTCATTTTTCTTTTTAAAAATAATATTAATTAATTACGACTAATCGATTACTTGACTGGTTAATTTTTCATTGATTCATGTTTTGTCATCGACCATTAATAATTGCGCAAAGTTTTAACTTTATTTCGAATAGTAAGTAAGAAAAAAAACGTTAACAAGATTTCACCCTAAGAGATATAGGGGGTTGATATAAGCTTTGTAATAACAATTAAACTTAGATTTCTTTTGTAATCTTTTTTTAAATTGCAAAATAGCTTATGATGCCATAGAAATATCTAATCACATGAACTGCTTTTTTAATTTTTGATTAAAAAATGGTCTTTAAGTGTGTACATAAAATTAAGAATATCTATCACATGATTACCTGTTTTGCTCGACACAAAATTAGCTGTTACAGCCGAATTTTCAGAACAGTGAAGACGAATGGTAAAAGTTTTAATACAGCTAATAGTTGTTGTTTTTTTTTAGATACAAACACATCGATAAACAGACAGACAGACACCGCATAAACAATAGCGTCTGTTTTCTATTAGAACTATTAAACATCAGTTATTATACAATAGACACTATGGCGAGAGGGTCGAGTGATAATGATCTTGGCTTCAGAGCCTAGGTGTTTTGAGTTAGAATCTCTGTCAAGACTTAAATTTCATGCGGGATTAAGACATCACAATCTAATTGGTTCTTGACTTACATTGTGGGAAGTAATCTACCCCATTAATTACAGGTTTCTGTAAGGGGTACCTTTACCCTTTTACCTTATGGAATAAACAGTTCTACATAGACAAGACTAACAACTTCCTCAAATGGAGCAATGACGTAACTCTTGTACTCTTTAATAAACTTTGGATCCTTATGAATATTCTTTTTTTTTTAAGTTTGTGATAACTTACGTTAAAGGAGATGATTTGAATACATTATTCAGCACATATTTAAAGTGTCAGCGAGCTTGGAAAAAAGGGGTGGGAGATTGGTAGGCAAATCTCGTACCACGAGCAAGGCCATCGAGCCGAGAAAGTTTATTCCTTACTTTACAAGTTAGCGGATTTAAAAACAAATCAATAAATAACTACATCTCCCTTACCCTGGCACCGCGGTGAGCAGGCAAGGGCGGAGAACTCGTGCGAGAGAAAACGGGAGGATAACTCACAAGCGGCTAAAGAAACAAGATGTTTTTTTTAGAAAGTTAACAGTACCGATCTTTCCACGTAGTTTGTGTATTTCTGTGATTCCAACAATAACCGGTTTAGTTTTTTAATTATTTTTATTTTTAACAGCGGATTCCTTCATCTTTCATTTGTGTCATTTTAAACCCGGATGTGTGCTTGTTGGTTTGTTAACTGGTTCAGTTCTGCTCATTGGAATGTATTTGTGCTGCTATTGTTGTGTTGTAAAGATATAATGGATTAGGCTGACGCATGCGCCCTTGTGGAAAGGAGTTAAAGGTATGTCAAAGATCAACATGACTGACGTAGTCAAACCGCTCGAAATAAACTTGTCGTCGGTAATGTTGGTCACACTGCCATCACATTTCGTTCAAAGACTTTAAACCTACAATCTCCCATAAGCCTCGAATTACTGTAGTTTTATAGTCTAGACCAAGATACTTAGACCTGCAATCATATGTAGGCTAGGAGTTAAGTCGTAATTAGTTTTGAGAATATAAAAATATCTGACAACCAAGCAGGCCTCTTGTTTGACGTCTTTTTTGAAATGACAAATCTGAACGCTAACTGGCCACATGATAACCACACTTCAGTTTCGTTCATCTTAAAGAAAAAAACATAGATTCTATGTTTGTCTGAGATCTGTATATAGAGTTCATTGATTACATTTTAATGTATAACTTAGTATAAGCTCTAAAAAAACAACAACTCAACTCTGGTATAAAAATACATAGAAATGGAATTACTTGGTAAATAATCATCATATTTAAGTATGGTGTATATGTGTGTTTTCTGCTTTTCGCGCCGGGTGGTATGGTTGTCTGCAAGTGAAACTGTCTTTCTTCCCGGGCTTGCTTTCAAGATATAGATCTATCTTTTTGTCATCGAATATTGTCTTCCGGGTAGCATTTGCATATTTTATGACTTTTCTACAAAGTGACCTTTCAGTTTCTTTCGCCCTAGTTCAGATTTTGTAGCAAGAAGAGCCTCTAATTGCCACGTCGTAACATTGCACTGGTTTTTAGATCAACAGATTTTTGTATGTTTTGTTGTTGTTGTTTTTTTGTTAATTTCTAGACAAATAAAAATGTTTTTGTGTTAAATTTACTATAAGTCGAAAAATAAAACCAAATTATTTACATTTCTACTCTTTGTAAATTACATCATAAAATACTCTAGCAGCTGACAGTTTTGTTGTAGCTTTAAAATGTCAGAAAAATACATTCCTCACATTAGTTTGCAAACACTTCATGTGTCCAAAGCGGAAAAATGTATATAGAAACACGAAAAATTAAAAAAAATGTTTTCTAAAATTAAAATCTATGAAATCTATAATTTCTTGTTCTATTTATTTCTTGTTCTGCTTCATTATTGCAAGTATATGAATTATTTCTATTGATTCTTGTGTTGTCAGGTAAAAGAAATAATTGTTCAACTTCAGCTTGATTCGAGACTGGGTTACTTTGGCATTTTACGTCTCGAGAGACGATCTTTTCCCTTTGCAAATTCTTGTGTGACTAAAGAGGCCAATCCTTGATACACAGCTGCGATTGCAGGTTGTTCATATATAATCACCAGGCGCAGTTGCATTTTCACCCTTCTTTCTTCTCCTGTTATGTATGACATCTGCAATCTGTAACCCTTCCTTTATGCTCTCTCTCCATGTGGATCTGTCCAGTGCCACCTCTTTCCAGTTGCCAGTGTCGATTTTGAAGAGCTTCATGTCGCGTTTGCATACATCCGTATAACGTAAAAGTGGGCGACCAGCGGCTCTCCAGCCTTCTATTAGATCGCCATACAGGATGTCCTGTGGAAGTCGACCTACTGGCATTCTACGAACGTGGCCAAGCCAGCCAAAGCGTCTGCTGCTGATAACAGAGCGGAAGTCCTGACAACTTGCTCTTTGTAGCACTTCCTCATTGGTTATTTTATCTTGCCACCTTATTTTAAAGATCCGCCTTAGGCATCGGAGGTGGAAGATATTCAGCTTTTTTTCCTGCCATGAGTAGGTAGAAATAACGTGTACAAACTTTTTCCAGACAGACAAAGTTGATATAAACTTTGGAAAAATTGATGTTTCTTGTTTTAACTTCTAGACACGCGGTTCTCATGAACATCCATCATATTGGATGGCTGCCTGGTAGTGCGGTTTGCGCGCTGGACTGTCGTTCGGACTTATTAATGGTCCCGTGTTCAAACCCTGCCCGCTCCCTTCCTCCGTCGTCCTGTGGAAGGTTTGGACTAGGAAGGAAACTATCTTCAAACCCGAAGGAACATCCGAAACATGTAAAACATTTTAAAACAAACATTTTATTGTTCATCAATACTGCTCTTGTATGATAGAGAATATCATGGTCCTGGAAAGTAGAGCATCTCTTCCCAGATTATTCTTTGGTCAAAATATCACTGATCAGTAGTTTCTCACAACAGACAATATCACTGGTCAGTAGAGTTTCTCACACCAGACAATAACACTGGTCAGTAGAGTACCTAACGCCAGACAAAATCACTTGTCAGTAAAGTGTCTCACACCAGAAAATATCAGTGGTCGGTGGAGTGTCTCACACCAAACAGTATCACTGATCCGTAGAGTGTCTCACACCAAACAATATCACTGGTCAGTTTGTTGTATTAAATGTCAGCATTCTTTAAGTGTGCGTGTCTCACTAACATGTAAAGAAGATTGTTTTGTACCCAGAGGCGTCCCAAGTGTTCGTGTCAATCACCCGGTACGGAGAGCTAATTATTTCACTTTCACCCTAATCATACCTTCCCCTCACAACAAACTTTCCCAGTTAAAACAAATTTATTAATAAATGTTCAAAAATCTTGTTTGAGTATCAAGCTATTATGTGCATGTTTGTTCTACGTTGATGCTGTCAGGTGGGTTTACAGGTCTAGGGTATGACTTTCTTTGCCGGGTCCACACTTCAACGCTGATAGTTAACTTCCTGTCGGGGTTGTACTTTAGTCGTGGCTCGTCTGCCTGGACACCCCTAACAGTCTAGCAATCAATTTATGAAATAATTACCAAAACTAACGAATAATACAAATAGTAACGTATACTAGTCAATAACACGATTGCATAGAACAAAACACAGTTTAATGAAGTAATGATATGCTGTGGCATAAATGAAGAATAAATATTAATAGTATTTACAAGGGCGACTACAAGTTATACATATTATTCAAAAGAACTTTAGCACACCTTAAGATCAGTGTCACAATTCGATCAGGTCTCGCAAAGCCCACATCCCAATGCCATGGATGCAAGCACCAAACCCTAACAGAGTCACTAGCTTGCATCCCATAACAAGAAAAATACGAATTCACAAGATTATATTACTAACGATTTTAAAACTACATCTCGAAAAGTAAAGCAAAATAAACTAACTTATACCCAACGCTGCAAAAGAAAACACCAAAAGAGCGACTGATAACTAGCAAAAACAAAGAGACCAATGACGTCAACATAGCGCGTCCTTAGAAACTAACACACAAACCATTATGGTGCATAAAAGAAAACATCAAGCAAGAAACAACTCTGGATGCGCACGACAGATGCCACCACGTGTAGTCCGCACCCATTACAGGCCTTGCTACGCCACTGCTTCTATAACTGATTGCCATTAGTCTTAAAATGTGGGTGTCTTGTCTAACTGTTGACTGAAAACGTGGGTGTCGTCTACAGCGTTGTCAAAATGAAGGAAGCCTGAAGTGGTGATATTTTTTGTATCGAGGTTCACGACTCCTGTGATGAATGAAATGCTTACTTAGTATGTTGCTATTAATTGTAGTCCATTTCAACCATTTTTTAAATAAAAATTATAATATAAATTACTTTTATGTAAGTATTTGTACTTCTCTAATCATACCTGTTCTCTTTTTTTTTTTAACCCTTATCTCCATAGTATAGTTGATCCATATATAAATTATGAAACGAGTGCCTTATATTATGGTATAACAAAGCAAGCTAGGCAGCTGCTTGGGGCCTCCGATTTATGGCAGCCTAGTAGAGGACTCGAAACAATTTTTTTCAAAGAAGAAATAGCGAAAGTTGTCCCCACCATTATTGTTGGAGTTACTGAATATTAAATAAATTACATACGTTTTTTTTTTTTGTCTTGTTTATTTATTTTACAAAGATTCTATCCACTCACGCTGTCTGTTTGGTAAAAAGTTTGTACATGTTATTTCTCTGACACTCAATCTCGGATCAAGCTGACATTTTCGCACAATTATTTCTTTTACCTGACAACACAGAAATCAATTTTGAAAAAAAAAAAAATCATTTAGTTAATTAACTATTTTGCTTGGTATCTCTTAAAGTCTAAAAGGAAAAGACATTTTGCTTGACTAAAGTGGTAGATTAAATAAGCTGAGTTAGTCTCCTTTAAAGGTCGCCACACTAAATTGTAATGAACAATATATACAATCTTCTGTACTCATAGGAGCCTCACTAGCCTCACGTGGTTAGCACGTCTGCATGAGGAGGCGTGAGCGACAAGTTCGAATTCAGGTCGTTCGGACGCTTTAAAAAACATATTACGGTAAAATCCAGCCCAATCCCATTCTCCCAACTGGTCCAGATAAGTGATAGGATCATTGCGTATTCAGAAAGCTAAAAGCATGAAATAGCACTAAACAAATACAATTGGTAAAAATATTGTTATTTTATCATATTTATTGTCATCTATCTAGATCTTTAACAAACTTAATGACATGTCTGACTCAAACTAATTGCTACAGTTACACTTCCTATAAACTTTTTTTTTTAAAGTATATTTTAGGTTTTTCTTGTTTTCATTTGCGGGCCACCAAATTCACTTTGCCTAGGGCCGCCAATCATCTAAAGCCGACCCTGACTGTATAACTGCCTGGTCGTGCGGTTTGCGCGCTGGACTGTCGTTCAGATTTATCGATAATCGAGGGTTCAAACCCTGCCCGCTCCCATCCCCCGTCGTCCTGCGAGAGGTTTGGACTAGGAAGTAATTATCTTCAACTCTGAAGGAGCATCCCAAAAATGTAAAACATTTTACAAACATTTTATAAACTGTTAGCTTATAAGGCCTTGTACCACCAAATGATGAAAGCCGACCCTGACTGTATAACTGTTAACTTAAAAGGCCTTGTACAGGCACCTTCGACATACACAGGGTCACGGAGGTCACGCTTAAACCACCCAATGATGACTATTGACAATTAATCTCTGTAGTATATCAGTTGACAACTAGATCTAGGTTGTTGTTGTTGATGTTGCTTTCTCCAGCTTCTGTTTTAACATTGATGTCAGTATACTATTTCTTATACCAGTTTGTATTCGCTCAACGCGATATTGTGAGTTACTCGACCCTGAGTAATCCAATGGAAGAATTACAGTTTAATCACATCGCTCTGGCCTGAGGCAAAAAATAAAACATTTTAGTTTGTTTATTAGTACGTGAGCACTTAGTTTCTGGTCTAGATTAATTAAAAAACTTCGCTCAAGCCATTTACATTTGAGTCATAGAAAAGAGAAATAAACAAATCCAGAAATACACAATAGGCGTTAAAGTTGGGCTGTAAACAACTACAACTTTAGGTCAATAGGTCTGTTCATGCTACAAATATAAATTTAAATCAAATTACAGTAAATACGTTGGATTGTTACTAACACATCTGTCCAGTATCTTGTAAACGAAAACAGGCCGGATTTAACTCTTGGCAAGAAAAAATACTTCGGTTTACTGCTTTAAGATTGACTAAAATAGTATTTCTATTATAAATATCAACATGAGACAGCTTTTAAAATGTGTAAATATTTGGTTTCTAATGCAATGAGATAGATATATACCAACGTAACTAGTATACAAACATAAATTGAGTGAAACAAAAATTTATAAGCAATCATTAACGGGGAGCTAATTCTACTAGTTCATTATGTCAAGTCAAACGCTTCAAATAATTTATAGATCAAGTTCGTGAAACATCTCAAAAACTATCCTTATATCAACATCTAGGACAGAGGTTCTCAATCTGTATGATGCTGACCCCAGGTGTTTTTTTTTTAGACCGTAGGGGGTCCGCAGAGAGAAGAAAATTGTATACAACAACTTCTTCGCTAAAAACCCGTATATCCGATATGAAAATTTGAATAATAATCAACTCGCCACTCACAACTGTCCAATAAGTCCATATTAAGTACTAGTCTTTAACGACCTGATTAATGTTTTGAAGACATTCTTCACTTAGATATTCTCGACTGGGCATTGCACCCTTTAACTCAGATTTGTTTCATACTAATACATGAGCAGCTTGTTGAAAGAGTTTTAAGCAAGGAAATTTTGCCAATGTCTGAAAAAAAGAAAAAATTCTGTTTTCAAAACAAGATTCCAATTTTATATCCAGCTTTATGGGAACAAAAATTGTTGACTGCTTTCGCGTCTTTTTATTTCGTAAATATTATACATTTATGTAGTTTTTCACATAGGGTATCTGTGGGCAAGTTTAGTTTATATAAGGGTGTCCCCGAGTAAAAAACAAAGTTTGAGAACCTCTGATATAAGACAGTGTCTGTGACATTTTACGTCTCTAGTGACTATATTTTCACTTTGCAACTTTTCAGTTGACTAAAGAGGTCAATCCTCGTACACAGCTGCGGTCACAGGTTGGACATCTGTACTCATGAAGGGTTGCAGCACCTTCTTTCTACATCTGGTGTGTACACCACATCTGTCATCCAGGATCCTTCCTTTATGCTTGCCCTCCATCTGTCCAGTGTCTCTTTCTCTCAGCTCTTAGTGTCGACTCTGAAGAGCTTCATGTCGCGCTTGCATTTGCATATTTAATATACATATTCAGAAAACCTTAAAGGTGTCTGTCCTGCCTTCCATAAGATCAACATACAGAATGCCTTATGACAGTGTATATGTTGATTGCTGCTATTCTGTGATGGCTATTCGGTTCCTTCGTCCTTGTATTGCTTCTTTCTTTCTGAAAGAGGTTGTAGTTGATTTAGCACTAACATTCTTTAAGTATTGGTTTGGGTCTCAAATGTTCTAGAATCTTATAAGTTTAATACCCGTAAGACATTTTTCTGACAATAAATTATTTTTAATACACATAACTAATCTTTTGTTTTTCACACTAGGATGTTAGATCTACCAAAATGTGTAAGCTACCTCAAAGGAGCTGTTGAAACTCTTTTTACACAACTTTTATCAACTCACTCTGCATGCCTGGTTGGAATCTTGTACACGTTATTTTTCCCACTTCCCATTCTCGAACAATTATTCATTATCGATGACAATAGAGGAATCAATAAAAAAAAAAAAAATTATTTAATCAATTAGTCTTAACTCGTAATTAACACATTTTGTTTAAATAGAAAATGTATTAAGCAAAGGGGGGATAAGCCTTGTCAACAATATCAGCAAACTATAAAACTTATTATTTATTAGAACTCGAATAGCTCAGTGTCTAACAGCTCAGCCTTTCATACTGGAAGCTTAAGTTCGAATAGAGACACGAGCAACTTTTTAATTGTTTTTGAAAGGGCAGCACTGTAATATTCCAAATATCCCCTCCTCCTAGCCCCCCCCCCCCCCCCCCCACACTAACGATTCACAAAAGTTATTAATTACTAAAGCTTTCGTAAAAGTGTTTTGGCCCTCGCAAAAATCTGCCCCTGGGCCTCCACATACTTAGATCCGGCCCTGGGTGTGGTGGAAGTGAGGGAAATAACCATTATTTAGTGCTACACACGTCTCCTAACCCAACCATACGATATCTACTGTCTAAAGCGCCAGGTTAGAATCACAATTAAAAAACAAAAGGTTACCAAGCCCCAGGAAAGAGACGTTTTGGATTGCTTCTACTTCTACTTCAAGTTGTCTAGCTGCCGACAGATGCCGTAGGACAGACACAAAAACTCTTTTTGTTTCCTTGGCAATTAAATTATTGAATGAAAGCCAAGTTTCTGATGTAAACTTCACATGTAATGTTTGAGTGAAATACTGGTAGGATTGTAGAGTTCCTTAACTATCTGTAATGCTTCGTAATGTGTCATCAGGGGCGGACTGGGTGTCAAAATCAGCCCGGGCATTTCTATACAATCCGGTCCACAAATTCTATATCATATAATGGGCATCCTTTTCTAGGTCTACCTGACCTCGAAATCAGTATGTTAGGATTGATAATGTATCGATAACTGTACGCATGCTTACAGTAAACTCTGTATCTTTAGAAGAAATATATAGGCCTTATGTTGCTTTTTAATCGCTATGTAGGCCCTAAAAAGATGAAGCCTACTAGTAGCACTGTCTACGGATGAAGGCTATAACATTATTTAGGAAAATGTGTTTGATTGAAATGGTATGACACTGTAAAATATGTGAAAAGATTTGTTTTTTAAACACGACGCTCAGACTCTGAGGGCTTTTTTTTATAAGAAAATCTAAAGCATTGAATAATTTGACATGTGCCATAGTGGCCTCGATGCGGCCATTTCGGTGGCCTACCGGGCATTTGCCAAACTAATATAGGCAGTACGCCCCTGTGTGTAATTCACAATGGACCTCATTCACCAATCGTAAACAAACAACATTTAGTCACGTGATCTTATTGATAAAACAATGAAAAAAAACTGTCACGTGACAACCATCATGAATTAAACATTAGATCGTAAATTATATAGAAGAGATAAAGCACCACGTGGTTAAATGTTGTTTGTTTACGATTGGTGAATGAGGTCCATTGTTAGACACATTTTCTGAAAGATAATAGATAAATTCAATTATTATTAATGTATATATTACTGCTTGAAAATTCAAACATTTAGTCCAATCATGTAAGGTCAGGAATTGTCGTGTGGGTTACAGGAACTCACTGATGCGTTAACTTTTTTTTTTCATTCTTTTTAATGCTCGTCGTGTCGATAGCAGACGACAGAAGAAATAAAACAAATTAAACCAATCTGTAGTTAACACTAATTAGCCTCTTGAATATTAAGATGGATTATCTTATTAGAGGTAGTGGCGCAGAGCTCTCAATCAATTATAGAAGAACGAACAGTGCGGACCGAATGAGTTGGGGATGAGAGAGAGAGAAACACATCCCCACAGAGTCCAACGTAGAAAGCGTTATGTATGGGCTGCGTGGGAGATAGATTAGGATAATAGTATCAGAATGTATTACACAATACATGGGGGGGGGGGTGCTTGGGCTGTGTTTGTGTACTTGTGGTATGTGAACGTGTGTTGAGACACGATGCTCTGTCATAGTCAACGTGTCAATCTCCTATTGTGCAGGTCCACTAAACTTTGGGAGGAAGCGGTTAGTACTTAATTGTTTTGAGGGATACAAATTACTAGACGACTGGAAAACTAGTAGATGGTTTGAGATGTAGAAGGCGTATCCTCAAGAAGCAGACTTTTATGCACCATGCTACTAGATTTCCTGATAAAGCTGGCCTCTCCACAACAGACAAAACATTCAACGTTCCCCCCCCCCCCCCTTTTCTCCTTTGGTGTCGCCCAACGGCCCCAGACATTCGCTTGAAACTGGTTGACCCTAATGTCACTAAGCTAAGGCATTCATCTAACGAACTAATAGCATTGGAGACCATCAATACCTTCAAGTTCAGTGCCATGGGTCGGCATCAATAGACGCTGGAAAAGCAGTCTCTGGAGCCTACATTGAGTTTTTTGGCTATGACTCAGTTAAAATCTTTGGACCATGTGGTAGTGTTTGCAGTTTTGATGCGGCGTCATGGCGGTCTGTCAATCCTTAAAAGTTATTGAACATTGACTAATCGAGGGATATTTGAGGGCAACACAGAATGTCGTGGTCACTGACTCGAAACCTGTACTACAGGCTTTGCATGGCCCTGGATCATCGTCCCCCATTATCGACACTGTCATCATGGCTTCACACGATATAAACCAACGCTATGGCACCCAGATAATAATGCATAGGTCACAGAGTCAGAGAGGTGGTGAATGGCCACACCATTGCTGACTCCTGGCTCCAAGGGATGGATCACACCACGAGCAAGCTGTGAGTTTCCTTCATGCTCTGGCAACTATTTAAAAAAAAAGGGGAAAAAAAAGGTGTAAATGCTTGGGAAAGTCCTCAAAAAAAGCCAGCTTGGTCTGGGAGCACACGAGACGCCCTTACCACTCCTCCCCCTGGTGGGTGCTGCTTAGGCCTGACCAAATTATTATAGCACAGTGCAGGACGGGTCACTCTCCCGTTAGCTCATATTTCACACATCTCATTGTCAAACTTTGACTCACTGGCAACAAGAGGAAGCCATGTCTTCTTTACCTCAGCCTCAGACTTACTGACCTCCGTCTCGACAGGTCGGGAAACCAAAAATTCTCGACCTATGTGGTGACATACATGCACTTCCCATAAAAGCAGGGTTTTCTGTCCAGGGCTTTTACGAGAGAGGATTTGAGTCTCTAAGGCCTCACTCAAATTGATTTTGATAATGATGACCTCTTATTTCTAATTGATACAGCTACCTAATCTACCCCGCCACCCACGTACGTGCACGACTACACAAACGCTTAGGCGTGTACTTGATATGAACTAACAAACTTATACATTGAAGTGCTTAAATTAACTCAATTTTCGGGTTATTTAATTTAATTTACACAGTGAGCCTCTGAAAACGAACAATAAGCTAAATTGTAAGGATTTACTTGAGTAACTTTGTAAAGGAATGAATGGAAACAGAACCGGAATTTTGAAAAAAATCTCTGGTCATTCTGAATCTAAATCAATGGCAATTAATTTCTTATGCAGATTTCCTACTAATCTGGTTTATATCGTTATCTAAAGTGATTAGCAACTGAGATATTTATGCAAAAGTAGCTGTTTCAGAAGGTTGGCGTTTTCAAGCCGATTTGTTCTCACAGCAGGCAGCTAGATCTAAAGGTTGATGCTTTTCAAATCGTTTATCTCTCACATCTGGCAGCTGCATCTGAAGGTTGATGCTTTAAGTCGTTAAGCTCTCACACCAGTCAGAGATCTCTTGACGCATTCTAGTCATTTGTTTCTTACTGCAGCACGTGACCTTAATTTAAACTCTATTATTAAAACATGCGCCAAAACCCCAAAATATCAGCTATTAACATTAAAACCAAACTTGAACAGAGGCAGCCTTTGTGTTACGCACTGTCTGTAGAAATCTTATCTCGTGTTTATATGATGCTATGTATTTCCAGCTTTGACACGTACAAATTTGCACAACTTACGTAGACTAATCCTTTTTCCGCCTTAGCCAATTTTTGTGCTCAAAGAATGGTTCATCGACTGACAAAGAATGAATTCAGCCAAGATTTCTTTATTTTTTTAACTCGGTTAGTGATAATAATAGACACTTGTTGATCAGTTCAGGGTCATGAGAGTAAATGAAATTGATGTGTGACCTTTTATGTGACGTAATGGGTGAGTATGACTAGAGCTAGATGCGTTTAGTTTTGTTTCAAACATAACCAATGAATCGAGGCCTTGACACGTAAATTCACACTTGATGATGGACAATTGGGTCACACCGTGAGGTATCATTTTCATTCCGGTGGTCGGGAGCCGCTTTAGTTTCAATCCAAGTCAAGGTATATTAACCTGAATTCAACCTATTCATGTGCAGAAATATCACAAGCTGCAATCTACTCCTTGACTCAGATTTCAACATATTTTGTTACCTGGTCTGAGCTTTTTTTTTTTGTTTGTTTGTTTCTGTCAAAGAACTCACTGCTATTATTTTCACTCCACGTCAAGTTTCCATATTTTAAGAAACGAAATGAAAATGTGAAGAAAAACAAAAAAACCGAAGCAAAAAAAAAATAAAAGAATTGATTGAGACTTTACTAATTAAATGCCAGTGTTGAATTATCTCACAGCCAGCTTGTGGCATAAGCACAAACACACATACACAAACAAACAACCTCGCAAACGGACGGACGCACAGACAGACATAGCGATCACATAAATTACGTTGAGGCTTTTCTCCCCACCATTTTAGCGGGTTAACCACACTCATTCGAAATGTATCGAGATATTTTATAAGTACCAGCTTTCCTACCATCTACCTAATTTTGTTTCTCTTTGATGTATTTTGTTTATATTGTTTCGTGGCTGCATTGAATATTGGTTTTTTGTTTTGTCTTGTTAGCGTTTTTTTGTTTTTTATTTGTTGAATTTTATTTCAAAAACTTGGAATGAAACGAATTTCTTTTCTGTAAGTACTTGATGGATATGACAAACGTAGATGTTCGACATGAAGGACGCTTTGGTTAGAGATCTTCAAACCTGGGAGTGTGTGGGTGTGTGTAGAGGAGTTTTAGGTTGTCAAACGTAGTATTATATTATATGAAACACTGTAACTTCGTATCTCTATGTGCTTAAATTGCGAGTGTACTTTATACAGGTGTGCTATTATATACCTAAAAAAATTTATTTCGAGTTTTTAAAAGCAAGGATAAATTATAGCATGATGGGAAAATATTACGCATAGCGATAACTGGTTGTAATGATGTTTTTTAAATTTGATTTATCATCATCATAATCATCATCATCATGATCAAAATGCTTGTGAGTGAGGGCTTGTGAGGCTCAAATCCTCTCTTTCATAAATCCTGGACTGTCAACCTGCAGTTCTGCGAAATGCACTAAAGCAGCGGTTCTAAACCTTTTATGCTCGGCGACCCCTTTTTACAATCCCCCACTCTGCCGCGACCCCCCCCCCCCGCACGCACACATACAGCAATAGAGGAATAGACAAAAACAATCCATATTTTCGATGGTCTTGGGCGACCCCTGGCAAATCGTCAATCGACCCCTGCACTAAAGTCTCTATAAGGTAAGAGCAGTTGGCTTCCCAGACCTGTTGAAACGGAATTCTGGGACAGTCGAAAAAAATTATGAAACGTTTCCCTCCAGAGTAATGACAGCTGTAAATCTTCAAATGAAACAGTAGGGACATCAGTTCGGGTGTTGAACGATCTAATGGTTCTCGAATAGAATGTACGTCATTTTTTGATTGTCGTAAATAAACTTTTTCGACATTAACATGTTTACATGCAGACGTAATCTCCAGTGCTAAGTGGTCATGTGATCAGTCTGTTAATTAAAGCTGTCGATAACATTTTCTTTAAACAAAGAAACTGATTCATATTGATGTACACTCCAAGGAAATAGACATGTTTACGCAAATATCACCTTTAGTGAACGTTTGTATAATGGCAGATTGAGACTATACAGAACAAATACGGCTAGGCGTAAGCCTGTTCAAAGGAATTAACCGCCTCTACAAACAAGAGCAGACGGCAAGAGAAAACCGCGGGTAATTAATCGATGGCGTCCGTTAGCGCTGAGCTCGGTTCTGCATTGTGGTAATTAGCGACACATTAGTTTTGGTTCCTGAACTAACGCCAACCACATTTTGGCGGGAAGTCTAGTGTTTTACAGTAAACAAGATTGTGTAGATCGTATTAATTTAGCAGTACAGAGAAACTGTTGTCCTACGTTTTAATGTAGTAATGAACTGTTTAGTTTTGTGTGCCTAATTCCTTTGTTGAAATTAACATCATTATTCTTATTAATTGCAAACAAAAACAAAGTGCTAACAATTCAGACATAATAGATGCACTTTCAATAGCTTGTAGAGCTGAGAGTCAAACTGCATCGATTTGGAAACTACTAATCAGTTATTTTGTATGTCGGTCTGCTATGCTTCTTTGAATTTTTTTTTTCAGATGTGCAAGACTATTTATTTTACATCCTTAGTTACTTTTGACACAAGCTGAAACTTTGAAACCCCATATTACCATTTTTTCTAAGGACTTACATAGACACAATTCTGTTCAACATTCAATGTCTCAATGTCCTTGATAGGCTCATGTCTCAATTCTCTTGATTGGTTTCCTGCCGTAATATTCCTGATTGGCTCCATGTCTCAATTATCCTGATTTGTTCCCTGTCTCTCTATTGATAGGTTCCCTGTCTCCTTATTGATAGGTTCCTTGTCTCCTCATTGATAGGTTCCCTGTCTCTCTATTGATAGGTTCCATGTCTAAAATTTTGCAATGGGTCAGTATCTCAATTTGCTGATCTGTTTCATGTCTGAACTTTACTAATCGGTTCCCCTTCTCTTTCATGATTGATTTCATGTATCAAGCTTTCTGAATGGTTCTAAGTCTCAACAGTCCTGGTTGGTTAAAGTTTCATATTTCATATTCAAATGATTTTCCCTAGATCAGGTTGATTTGATTGACTCTAACTGGTGTCGGAAGATTTAAAAACGTTTTCATTTTCTATCCATTAAATAATTTAGTCTTAATTTTCGTGTGGCTACCAAAAGGTCCTTATTTACATGCTCACTCTGCCTGTTTGGATGGAATCTTGCACATGTTATTTCTCCCAATTCCCATTCTCGGGTCAAGCTGAAACGTGACACAACTTTTCAATGCTGATGACAACACATGAATCAATGAAAAACAATAACCAATCATTTACGCAATTAATCGTAATTAATTAATATTCATTCATATAGACACAATAGGGACTACTAGGCTAATGGGTTATAAGCCTTGTGTAGATATTTAATTCGTTTGCTAAAATGTTTAAACAATAGATTTTAAAGCCTTCTATTTTTATAAATGCTTGGATACCTCAGTGGCTAACAAGTGGAGGCTCGAGTTTGAATTCAGCCTCGATCAACTTTTAAAAACAAATTGTTTTTGTTAAGACAGCACGGACCCCCTTCCCCTCCAACTGGTCAACAAAAAGTGATTAGATTATTGCGCTCTGAACATGAACATTGTGGTCAACAAAAACAATTTTTAAAAAATATTTCTAATGGCATAAATTTATTATTGTTCGTCTGAATCTACTAAAAATCAATTTAATGATTGATTTAAATAATTGATGCAGATTCACTCAATATAAGCTTTTTTTTTTTTCTAGAAAGGTATTTTTATATTTTATTTGTTCTGCTCTAGTTTATTGATATTTGTTAAATATATTTTCTGTAATTCGTTCTGCATTGAGCGGCTGTGTACAAACTAGAAATATTCATCGGTGAAGATGTGTTTGTAAATGGGATCGATCTAGACTTTAGGATTCATGATATTCCTTAAGTTTCTCTTTTACCAAATTTAAAAAAATGACTTCGCAATTTTGCATAGATTAAAACTTACAAACATTTTTATAACTTGTATGTTATTCGTTGTACATAAGAGCAGTTTGTCACGTGATCCAGTCTCATTTGACACTTCAGAAATACTGTCACAGGTACACTCGAAGGTCTTTTTGAATGTATAATTTATTCATTTTCCGCCTTGACAGCTTTGTCCTTCGAGATGTCGATCGACTTTCAATGTGTCTATCATCTCTAGTTATGAAATTACTAATTATAGACATCAGCTGCTTGAGTTTTTTTTCAAGATGATTTTGTCACTGATAAAACTTCGGTCTGATAGAGTACACATGGGAAGGGGTCAGCTGGTTGGTGGTGTGTGTGTGTATCTGTCAGTCAATGTGTTACTGCTAGCATACTCCCAGGGCCTGACCCAGTGGGACCTCTACAAACTAAATGATAACACATCTACGTGGATAAAAACGAGGTCCAAGTTGTTGATAGGTTGATTAGTTGATAGGTTGATATGTTGATTGGTTGATAAGCTGATTGGCAGATAGTTGATTGGTTAATAGGTTGATTGGTTGATAGGTTGATTGGTTGATATCTTGATTGGTTGATACGTTGACATGTTGATTGGTTGATAGTTTCTCTGGTTGATTAATTGATTAGTCGAATGATTGATAGGTTGATTGTTTAATAGGTTGATAGGGGTTGATTGGTGGATAGTTTGATTGGTTGATTGGTTAATAGGTTGATTGTTTAATAGATTGATAGGGGTTGATTGGTTGATAGGTTGATTGGTTGATAGTTTGATAGGTTGATTGGTTGATAGATGGATGTAAGAACCAGACAGCTAGCAAAACTTAACATTTGAAGACTACTTATTTTCCTACCGTAGAGTTGGAATACAACTTTAAAATAACTTGTTCTTGAACAAAAATGCACTGAACTTTGGGTAATTGTATACATCACAGTATACACAACTTTGAACTTCAATGTATGCAGAAACAATGAAAGAATAATATCAACAAATAGGAGTCACTTTAAACTTACAAGTCTTTCTTAGCAATTATCTCCTTTACTTTCATTTTTCCTATTTATAACCTCGACTCCAATTGGTGTACTCATGGTTACATCAGAATCTAGTCAGCAATTAGAAACACGCTTTCAAACTCCTTAAGACAAGTATTTTAATGTATCATTATAATGGATATGCATTAATTAAATTATTTTTCATTAAGTGTTCCCAATAGGGTAAGGGGTTCCACACACTAATTCA
This sequence comes from Biomphalaria pfeifferi, assembly GCA_030265305.1. Classification (NCBI taxonomy): domain Eukaryota; kingdom Metazoa; phylum Mollusca; class Gastropoda; family Planorbidae; genus Biomphalaria; species Biomphalaria pfeifferi. Next base: position 1,605,290 of record JASAOG010000059.1, on the reverse strand, counting down.
CAAATTCTGCCCAGGAAGTCTACAAACTTAAATCCATCACTGCATTCACTTATCTGCTCTTATAGTAGTTATAGTTAAGGCTCAATATTGTTAGAACTAAAAGTACAAATGACATCAGAAAATTCTTTCACTTTGAACACACACTCTTCATCTCCTGTGAGATTACTTCGCTAGACTTACTTAACACAAGAGATTTCTTTTCGTCCAAGACCAATCATTAACTAGAGGATCTACTTTCCGTAGAGGCTGTTTAGTGTTCAGTTTGTTGATCTGCAAAATGACGCATTATTCTTAAGATATCAATAAACGTAATACAGGTTTTTAAAAATCTTCTTATGTCTGTGATTTGCACACTATTCCATTTTTAGCAATGTATAGGAAGGAAGCCGATTTCAATTCATTATAAATATACAATATACATTTTTTTTAAGCATTAAAAGTAGTTTTGGCCCATAAGTTGTTTCCTGTTTGGACATAAAATGTTTTTATGATATAACTGATATTTTGATTTAAAAATCAGCTTAGGCGTGCAAGCTCAAATATTTTTTTTTTTAATTTTTATTTTTTTTATATTTTTTTTAAAATTATATGTTACTTTATTTCATACATATTATGTTTAAAAATTCCTTTGGTATATAAAGTTATCATTTGTCTAAAGTTAGGTATTTTATCATGTGCATATTTTCAAATACAGAGATAGATCCAGTTTTAGTATTCACTGTATTGCTTTATTTCTTGAGTTTTAAATGCTGTTATCATGTATTTCATAACAATCTTAAAATATAGTGCTATATATAGTGACATCATTTTATGCAGTACTGTCAACCATATCAGTACTTTTACCTATTACAGTGCTATTATTCATCTTTCTAAGTTATGATTAATTCCAGAGCTATTTTCAATACACTTAAACACAATCAAGTCACATTCGCACTTCTCATTTGGACTTTCAATATTAGCGTCTTGAAAGCTGCAATGAATCTTCTTTAACCTTCTGTCAAAGTTCATTACTGACCTATATATTTATTCATCTCTCTTCTCTTCGAAACATAATCTTTACATAATGAGAAAAAAAAGTTTTTTTGTTTTTTTGTTTTTTTTTTTACAATGCAGTTGGATGTAATCCAATCCACATTTCTTTGTAATCTTACCCAAAGTTTAAACATAACCCTAATGTTTGTGTATTTTTTTGGGTCTGACGTTCCTATTTCAAATCTGTGTTTAGACACTAAGCAGAGAGTTTGTTATATTTGGAACAACACAATGCCACAAAGCTTCTATTAACTCAGTCTGCCAGTCTGTATTGGTCAACAGTGTGTCCACGTTATTTCTCCCACACCCAGTCTTGAATCAAGCTGAACTTTACACAATTACTTCTTTTACCTGACAAACACAAGAATCAATAAATATATTTTTAACCAATTAGTTAATTAACTATTAATTAATTATTTTGTTTGTTATCTCTAACGAGGGAAAGAAATCGTACTTAACAGATGTGGTGGTATAAGCTGTATTAATCCCTTTCAGGATTTTTGAAATCTGAGTGAACATATTTTTTTATGCGTTTTAAAAACGATCATGTAAACATTCACAAAGATACCCACGTCTTCCCTACCCATTTCACAATTGGTCCAGACGAGGATAGGATCATAGCGCATTCAGAAAGCTAAAAGCTAAACAAAAACAATTGGCAAAAATATTTATAATTCCAAAGATGTAATACACTTATCACACTATTGCATATCAGTAACACAAACCAATTGATACAGCTGGACTTAGTATAATCTTTGTTGTTATTGTTTGCCTTAAGACCAGTATCTTGTAACTGTAATAATGTTACTATTCGTTGTAATACCACTGCTTTTAGCGCCATTATAACTACATTTGTCTCTTATATCCATACTTACTGCATTAAAACCACTACTTCTGGGGTAATAGGGGTAATATTTGAAGTTTCAGATTGAAATAAAAAAAGTTAACCGTGTTTTTCTTCCACGAAATGTAACTCGTGGTCACCAAATCATTTTGAATAGACCAGTTATCGTTCTTACCACGTCTATTTTAAGGGACCAAAAGCTAATCCTGCTTTGAAATGAATCCTTTAGTCATAAATATGATAAATCTACTCTGACTGTATATTAAGTCATATTGATAATAAATCTACTCTGACTCTCTATGTTAAGTCATATAGATAATAAATTTACTCTGACTCTATATATTAAGTCATATTGATAATAAATCTACTCTGACTCTCTATGTTAAGTCATATAGATAATAAATCCACTCTAACTCTCTATATTAAGTCATATAGATAATAAATCTACTCTGACTCTCTACATTAAGTCATATCTATCTATATATATAATTCTCTTCTTCGCTCAAGAGTTTGGACGAGCAGAAGAAGTAAAGGAAAGATCACTCTTTTATTTCTGAAATTTTTATTTTGAGTTTGCAAAAGATTTTAATAATTTCCGGGTATTGCCATGACTTTTTCGTATATTTTGCAATTTCAGGAGATTTCAAGATGCTCCTGGTAAATCAGGCGACTGTAGTTATAAAATGGTTTGGTTTAATTTAATAATTTACTCCTAGAAATAACGCGGGTTCTTTGAAAGTGCGGGCACACGCGGTAACATAGGGGCCTAAGGCCGGCCCTGCAAAATAACGGCGCATGCTACACCGTGGGTCGACTAGTAGATAAAAAATCTACTCTGACTCTCTATATTAAGTCATATCGATAATAAATCTACTATTGAGTCATATAGATAATAAACATACTCTCTCTCTCTATTTTTATAAGCCCATTCTTTTATCGATTTCGACTTTAGTTCGATATCTTTTTTTTTTTTTACATTTTAGTGATGTCGTTTTTAAAGTCACGTGATTAACGAGAAAAAAGTTGTGAAATTTATAGTTGTGAAAATTGAAAGTTAATTTACAGAAGAAATCTTGCTGGCACGTAACTTGATGGGAAGACAACTGATCGGAAGAAATGGTTGGCTCAGTAATATTTCATACAATCTCTACTAGAAAAAAACAAAACAACTTTCATTGATTAAATTTTTGAATGGAAATAATATTTACTGGGGGATAGGAAGCTAAACACAAAAAAAACTTTGTATTACATTTTTGGAAGCACTACTTTTGTGCGTAGTGCCAATGGTTAAAAAAAAACAACAACATTTATTTAGGTATTTGACATTTTGGCGCATCCGATTTGACACAGGGGCGTTTAGGTGCTAGATGTTCTAAGGATAATTTAAGAAATACGTAGCTCCTTATAATAAAGTTTATTTCACTATACTGTATTATTAAATTATATACTATGAATTCTACCCCATCCACCGAATTGTTTATTAATAAAGGTTTTGAGTATTTCACGAATATATAATGTCAAATTCCTACCTGAGACCATGGTAAGACATGCTTCCCCCCAAAACAAAATTACAAGTGAGTCCTGGCAATTTCACTGGATGAAAGGATAAAATCCATTGATTTCTATTTCCAAAAGGCATTTATTACTTAAATTTCGGAAAAAGCTAAGAACCTTTTTAAATATAGATTTTATTTAAAAAAAAGATGATTTGGCCGACACATCTTCTCTTGATGCAGATAAAATCGAACAGCTGAGGACAAGACCTACTCGACTATATTTTAAAGTTATAGCTGGAGATGCCTTATCATATCATATCATATATCATAGTATATCATATCATACCATATCATATCATATCATGCCATAAAGGCAGCACGGACAAACCTTCTCCCAGATTCCTCCTCCCCCACTGGTCCACAAATGAGATTGGACCGTAGCGCCTTAAGCATGCTATAACCATGAAAATAGCGCTTTATAAAAGCTGTAATTTATTTTATATTTAATTATTTAGTTAATTACTTTTGTTTGATATTAAAATGGGTAATACATCTTTTAGCATTGAGATATATGGCTGTAAATGTGAAGCTCTTCTTTATCGTAACAAATATCTGGCCAACGTATATTTCATGACATCTAAAAGTCAGCTCAAACACTTTTCGCCTGGAGTGTAAAACCTTCAAAGTATTCAGAACTCTTTCTCGTCTGCGTTCAAACAATATATCGTAAAGTTCACCAGAATGTAAACACAGACTTCACAAAGTTAAATAGAAAACTAGTTTTTAAATCAAAGGTAACATTTTGTTTAGAAGTTGGAAGTCCAAGAATATCAATTTCAAAATGAAAAGACTTATGATTTTATTTTAAATTTAAGTTTTCTAGCTAAGTAAATTTTACGACGACCCACGGAGTAGTATACGCCGTTATTTTGCAGGGCCGTTCTTAGGCCCCTATGTGACCGCAGTGTGCCCAGCACTTTCAAAGGACCCGCGCTAATTCTAGGTGTAAATTATTAAATTAAACCATTTTATAACTTATAACAAAATATACGAAAAAGTCATGGAAATATCCGGAAATTATAAAAATCTTTTGAAAACTCAAAAACAAAAATTGCAGAAAAAGTGAGTGATCTATCCTTTACTCCTAACTACTCGTTTAAACCCTTAAGCGAAGAAGAGAATTATATATACAGATTGCCTCAAGTCATAGTCCCTAGGTCTCTAACACCGCCATTACTGATTTTTAAATTCAAGTAATAATTTCATAAGGTCATGTAAATGGATTGAACTAAGGTAGAAAAGTGATCACTAAAGATCTAATTGGGAACTGGTTTAATAATTTTATCTATTTGCAACACGCTCGAGAAGAACTGAAGCCTGGTTTTGTATTGCTACTCGTCTATACAATGTGTTTGTATCTTAAGCTGTGCAGTCAAAGTGACTCGCAGAGAACGTATTCACGTGCACTCTAATGACTAAATACAGGACAAAACTTCCTAGTAGAACAGTTTTTAAAAAAATATTTTCATTTTTTCCTCCTCTATTTTGTTTTTTTTTCCCCTAGTTTTTCTGATGTGCAATCAATAATCTGCAAATAAGAATTTCTTGACACAGTTAATTATTGAGAGACTTGAAATTTTGCATTATGTTTTTTTTAGAGACAAGATGATTTTCCATGTCATTAATTGAACGATGCATCAAGAATATTTTCTTGACTTTATTTTTCTGAAATGTTAACAGAGAAATATATATGACTTTGCGGAGTTCAACTCTGGAGATTTGTTATTTGTATAGATGAAAGAGTACAACTCTTTGGATCTTTATAGTTTCTATCAGTGCATGTTTTTCTGGACATAACAAAATTACATCATGACCTACTTTTTGAAAACAAATATATTGTCTCGTGTAACAGTTGAATGTATATTACTGATTTAAATGTCAAATGTGTATGTCTGATGTAAATGTTGAATGTATATATTGAATGTAAATGTTGTGAAGTAGAATGTAAATGTTGTGTTGTCGAATGTAAGTGTTGAATGTAAATGTTGAATATAAATGTTGAATGTATATGTATGATGTAAATGTTGAATGTAAATGTTGAATGTATATTTCAGATGTAAATGTTGAATGTAAATGTCTGATGTCAATGTTTAATGTATATGTCTGATGTAAAATTTGGTATGAATGTATAGTTTTCATCTTTCACATCATTTACGATTGTGAGATGTCACTGGAAAGTAACCAATCATACTTTACCGATATGCCACATCATTCAATTACGGACTTTTCCTCCTTGGGGAAGAGATGTGGGTGCCTCGTCAAAGACCATCCAATTCACCCAGTCGCTCCCCTAAGTGAGGCCTAATGATCGAAAATACATTTTGACAGTAAACCCTTTTGCTATCACCAGTTTAGAGCTTGCAGATGTGGGAAAGTCTTGACTCTTCATAAGCCTCCTGGGCGGCAACTGAACATATCCAGCATTAGCTCTTAAGTCCTTTCAGACACAGTCACTGCAACAGACTTTTGAATAGCATAGCTACCTGGTCTTGTTACATGCACTTCAAATAGTCGTCACGTTGGCTCCATGTTCATCTCAAGTTGAACACAATCTATATTGAAATGAAAGCTATATTTAGTTTTGTTCACAAAGACGTTTATCAAAATATTTCAAGTTTTTACAAGTTAAACTACGCCTACAGCGTTTTAGTTGTCTATCAGCAGTTTGGCGATTATACGTCAACGACAGTCGACACCAACAAGTCAAGACAATATACTCAATGCTCCATCAGGCTTTTGTTTCCACACCACAGTGACCACACTTAAGTTCAATTAGTTTCTAGTTTGTTGGTGACTCGCTCGGCAAAATGTGATCAGATTTGTCATTTATTAAATACAAAAACACTTAAAGCTTCGATAAAACACGTTCAGTGCAAGCAACGTCCAAGTGTCATTCAATAATGTACATCTTCAGTAGATCTTTCTTATTAAACCTTCACCTTTTTAAATGTTTGCAATCATTAGTGTCTGAATCCCACGAGACACGAGTTTAATACAGGAAATACATTTCAAAACAAATCAAAAACAAAAAAAAACATACACTGAATTATATTGCAAACATACTCCGGAAACAGTTTTGAGAATACTTATAGAGATTTATGACATTTAAAAACACATCCTTTTGGGTCACGATTTTAACATTTAATTTACTATCACAGCAAATATACTACAATAACAACAACGATAACAACAACAACAAAACTATTTTATTCCCTTGGCAATTTCACAGTTCGATAAAAGGGAACTTTTATGTTTTACTTTTTTTTCTTATCTTATAAATTACAGACGTTCTTTCAATGGAAGAGATACTGACGAATCCATGTGTTCATCTTGTCATGCATGTCATCAGAGACTTAAACTCTGCCAAGTCGTTGGTTTTCCTAGCTGGTTAGGGCAACCGGTTCTTTGCTCAGATAGCACTAGAGTAGAAGAAGCACCTCTTACAAATTTGTCACAGCCTCGGGTGGAGTCATACTGTCAAGCACCTCCCAATATAATTCTATCCCTCCCAGAAGGAAAAAAGCTACACAACTAGATAACTTAACACTTGTATAGAGTTGGAAATACAAACATACAAACACATGTAAGATAAATATTGTAGGCCTATAGGGTCGACGTAACAGAGGCGCCCCACGAAAACGCTTCAAAGACCAGCTTAGGCGTCAACTTTCCTTGGCTGACATAGAAGAGAGCACCTAGTTGCATGCAGCCTCAGAACGAGACAGCTGGAGGTCACTCACGAAGGCCGCGGGATACACATTTCAGACCAAAAGAAAATCTGCTGCCGAGGACAAACGCATACGGCGAAAAGAACATTTAAATCGACCAGCTGCGGACAAAGGTTATGCTTACCCCGGTTGTGGCAAAATATGTAGGTCACAGCTGGGACTACGCAGCCACGGGAAATACTGTATTCCTCACTGATCTTCGGACTCGAAGACTAGCCTTATTATTATAGGGTTCAAAATGCAAACATAGAAACATTTGTAAGATATATCCCCTGCTATTGACAACGTCGTTCTAACACCTGGACTCAACGAAACGACGCATTTCTCCCTCGATACAAACTACATGTTAGAACTGAGAAATTCTATTTCAATAAATTTGTTTCTATTAATTTTAAGAAAGTTGGGTTTGCGTAACACTATAAGAGTGAGTTTCTGCAATTGAACCTTGACCCCCCCCCCCCTCCCCACTCATTAAGCACGTCATATTCCTGTGAGATTTAGCGAGACTTGAATAATAAATGTTTATTATTGGATCTTGTTCAAGTCCAATGAAAGTATAAATACATCTGGCAAGAAGCAATTATCTGGTGTCACGTACACAGTATCTATATTTAGCTTGTCAGCGACCTCGGGAAATTCCATCACGCGGAGGGCTATGTGTCAGAATAAATGTGATTGGTTTTGAAATATTAATTTGTGTACATTGAGCTGCAATTATTGGTTGGCATTGTAACGAGGTGCGTTAGACACGTGACAACGCTATACCCGGGGAAAGGTTCTAGATTTTTAGTCTAGTATGGAACGTGTTAGTGAGAACATGTACTAGAGTTTTGTATTAGAACTCAATTATATTATTGTGTAGATCTGTTATTTTATTCAAGTACATTTAACCATTGTAATTATTTGTGAATAGCTTTTTCAAGTTATGAATTAAAGTAATTGTTTTAGACGAAGAGAAATTTCTTCATTGAATATAGTAACATACTTAGATCGACTTAGCGATTGGCAACTTCTAGATGATCCTCTTATCAACTGGCAACATTCTGAATGATCGTATTATCAACTGGCAACATTCTGAATGATCGTATTATCAACTAGATCTAACTTCTTTTATACGATCATCTTATTAAAAGACGATCTCAAGATCCTCGGCAATTACGATCATTGATGGTGTGATATAGATCAAGATAATCTTCAACGTGACATCTATCATAGCATCTTCATACATCTTGACATCTGACATCCGTAATTGATGATTGTGACATCTGGCTACAAGAGTCGATGGTTATACACAGGAGAGAGAGAGAGAGAGAGAACAGTTTTTCAACTAGAGACTCAAAGCCATAATAGAATATGATCTGATAGAAATTAAAGCCTAGAACGGCGAGGTAAAAAAAACAACTTAGTATCATCTCCATTTATTAAAGAGACATTTGTAACACACCGCCCCACCCAAAAAAAAATATTTGCCTTTTTTGAGGTCAGATGTGGTATTTGTTTCGTTGTCTAGGTTACAACCAGAAATGCTTTTGAATTTTTCGTTCATTTTTCAATAAAAAGTCGCGACCTTCTTCTTCTTGATTTGTTTAATTGTCTTAGAATTTTGTCTAAGACTTCCTGCGGGAAGCGGACTGGGTCATTAGGCAACCCGACAGGAGCTTTGCTTTGCTTCCCTATAGGCCTAATCGTCTTCTTTAAACGGTGTTTTCCCACCCGGGGCTACACTGAGGTGTAATAGCATTGCCCGTGGAATGTTTGACATATGATAATCGTGTTACATTGATATTAAATGCATTACTGTTTTATTATTGATATTCACCCAAGGGCAAGCACTATGAGAATCTCGCCATTCTTTGGAGGCAATACCAACACGACCTTCCGTATGGCTCTTGCATGGCTCAATATAATACATAATAAGTATATTTTGACATTGACATCATGAGTTAGATGTTTGTGTTAAGATTATATTTCAACGGATCATAAGTGATCTGGGGCGCAGACATTAGTGATGTTAGCAATGCAGTACTTTTCTTTGATTCGGAAGTTCTGGTGTCAGAAACGGGGCGTTCGGGTGACAAATTTTATTTCAATGCCACTGAAGTCATTTGTAAGGTTGTAAAACCATTGTCTTGCATTGAACAGTCATTTAAGATTAAATATGAGTGTGAGCGATATTATAAGTTACATATAAAGCTTACGTTTTGTACTGTATTCTAAACTTTGACAAGAGTTTTGACCAAGTAAATTGGGTCATTGGTTGTAGCTTTTGTATATTTGTGGAATATCTACACACAAACTTCGTTGTTCGCATGTATCCATGTTTTTTTACTTGTTAAATGTTGGACGTTTTTTTTTGTTTTTTGATGTTTTGTTTTCTTTTCTTCACTAAAGCCTGGAATACATTATTAGTTTGTTTTGTAAATATTATGTTTCCTAAAAGAGTTTGAGTTCTTAAGTAGTTTTCATGTATGCTCGATCCAAAATTATCATGTTTGAGTCTGTGAAGATCCCAATCCATGAGTTTCTTAGCCCTAATGGGTACCTGACTTCAGTTAGATGTTCTTGACATAGACCACACAACTCAAGTGCAAATATCTAGGTACTGGAGAAAGGGGATTTAACATTGTCTGCCCTGACAGCCACAAGGTTTTAAACAAAAGAGAAATCTAACACCTGTTGCACTAGCAACGTGAAGGCCTGAATAGGGGAACTAAAAATCATTCCGTGATAACCACAATGTCTGAAAAAGTCAATTACACACACTTAAGACAAGACCACCATCATTATATGTCAATATTTATTAAACTAGTTTCCTGTCTCGACCTGCTGTCAATGATCAATGTTTCTGTTAGTGGACCTCCCTCCCAACCCCGCTCTTTCTCCTGGTCATTCCATGCTATGCCATCGTTCTGACGTTCTGCCATCAAATATTGTACAGCTAAGATTCTGAAGTCTGTGGAGGCTCCGATGGTCTAACTACTTGACAGCGTGACAGGCGGGGGTAGGCCTGATCGATCCAGGAGGTATTTACAGGCTCCGAGCTCTCTTGAGACATCATTACTTACGATGTCTGTATGATACTCTCTTGAGACATCATTACTTACGATGTCTGTATGATACTCTCTTGAGACATCATTACTTACGATGTCTGTATGATACTCTCTTGAGACATCATTACTTACGATGTCTGTATGATACTCTCTTGAGACATCATTACTTACGATGTCTGTATGATACTCTCTTGAGACATCATTACTTACGATGTCTGTATGATACTCTCTTGAGACATCATTACTTACGATGTCTGTATGATACTCTCTTGAGACATCATTACTTACGATGTCTGTATGATACTCTCTTGAGACATCATTACTTACGATGTCTGTATGATACTCTCTTGAGACATCATTACTTACGATGTCTGTATGATACTCTCTTGAGACATCATTACTTACGATGTCTGTATGATACTCTCTTGAGACATCATTACTTACGATGTCTGTATGATACTCTCTTGAGACATCATTACTTACGATGTCTGTATGATACTCTCTTGAGACATCATTACTTACGATGTCTGTATGATACTCTCTTGAGACATCATTACTTACGATGTCTGTATGATACTCTCTTGAGACATCATTACTTACGATGTCTGTATGATACTCTCTTGAGACATCATTACTTACGATGTCTGTATGATACTCTCTTGAGACATCATTACTTACGATGTCTGTATGATACTCTCTTGAGACATCATTACTTACGATGTCTGTATGATACTCTCTTGAGACATCATTACTTACGATGTCTGTATGATACTCTCTTGAGACATCATTACTTACGATGTCTGTATGATACTCTCTTGAGACATCATTACTTACGATGTCTGTATGATACTCTCTTGAGACATCATTACTTACGATGTCTGTATGATACTCTCTTGAGACATCATTACTTACGATGTCTGTATGATACTCTCTTGAGACATCATTACTTACGATGTCTGTATGATACTCTCTTGAGACATCATTACTTACGATGTCTGTATGATACTCTCTTGAGACATCATTACTTACGATGTCTGTATGATACTCTCTTGAGACATCATTACTTACGATGTCTGTATGATACTCTCCACTTTCTTTCGTTTCGTTTCGTTTTCCTTCTTAACGATCAAAAGTTTTCATCGCGCACACCAATTTATGTTTTTTAAACAGTTTCAGAACACAGAGTATTGAAACCTAGCAAAACGAATCTTTACAGTTCAATAAAAAGCAAACATGTGCAATTATCTAGTAATAAATATAAACTATGAACTTAAAAGTAATGAGGTGCTGTGGCTGAGCGGTAAAGCGCTTGGTTTCCGAATCCTGGAGAAGACTGGGATTTTTTATTTCGGTATCTTCGGGCGCCTCTGAGTCCACCCAGCTCTTATGCATACCTGACTTTTGTTGGGAAAAAAAGGTGGTTGATCGTTGTGCTGGCCATATGACACCCTCGTTAACAGTTAGCCACAGAAACAGATGACCTTTACATCATTTGCCCTATAGATTGAGGAAAAGACCACAAGGTCTGAAAGGGGAACTTTACTTTTTTTCTGAACTTAAAAGTAAATTTTAATACACATTTAAAATGTAAATCAGAACAATTCAATAAAAAGCACATCTTTATAATTGAATAAAAAGCACATCTTTATAATTCAATAAAAAGCACATCTTTATAATTGAATAAAAAGCACATCTTTATAATTGAATAAAAAGCACATCTTTATAATTCAATAAAAAGCACATCTTTATAGTTGAATAAAAAGCACATCTTTATAATTCAATAAAAAGCAAATCTTAACAATTCACCAAAGTAAGTTGGAACAAATAACCAACAAGCAAAACTGAACAATTCACTAAAAAGCAAGTTTTGATAATTCACTACAAATCAAGTTTTGATAATTCACTAAAAAGCAAGTCTGAATAATGTCACTGAAAAACAAAGCTATATAGTTCCCTAAAGCCAATCTTAATCATTTATTAAAAGCAAAAATAGGAACATTTCACTAAAAAGGCATTCACTAAAAAGTCCAACTAAACAATTCACTAAAAAAGAAAATCTGAAAAATCCACTAAAAAGCCACTAAAAAGTAAATTTGAACATGTCACTAGAAAGCAACAAGTCTGCTTTGATCATCTCTCTCTCTATTTTTTAATGCCAATATAAATATCTTTAATTTTTTCAACCACTAAATTTCGTCTAGTGCTCCAGTCCACAACTTTCCCTACATTTACCTACGTTGATATTCCTAATGTGCTAATCTTTGCGGCCATATTTGGTGGGTTTGGATACACTAGCTCAGCCTAACGTTTTTTTTTTTTACGGTTCGGTGGCTTAGATTAGGAAACGTCCATTGAAGCAGAAGCTGTAATGGTGGGCTCTCCAAACCGTTTGACAGACGCACGAGTACGTGGATCAATGTCAGACCTTGCACACACGTGAACGCTATCATTCTGCCAGTTTCAGTCTAATGACTTCAGACGAGAGTGTACACTTCACATTGGATGCGGAGAATATTTGTGATATGTTTGTGACAGTTTCAGGACACCATGTTGTTCACAAAAAAAAGAAAATTAATTTTTAACGTGTTTTAATCCTTGTCGTCGTCGTCTATTTCTTGACTTTCATCGTACGGATGCTGTCACAGTTCGCTAACCAAATCCTTCCACTTTTCTTTATAATATGGATTTAGAAAACGCCTGTTTGATTGGCTTACATGGGTCAAGTGGTCAAGGGGGATAATTATTTTAGCCTTCGATTTTTTATATCATTGATATGTAATTTTATACCATCATTGGCATGTAAGTTTTATACTATCATTGGCATGTAAGTTTTATACTATCATTGGCATTTAAGTTTTATACTATCATTGGCATGTAAGTTTTATACCATCATTGACATGTAAATTTTATACTATCATTGGCTTGTATGTTTTATACCATAAATGACATGTAAGTTTTATACCATCTTTAGCATAGAAGTTTTATAACATCATTGGGAATTAATTTTTCATCTATAGTTAGAAATTAAAATGTCTTGATCACTACCCGTTCAGGAAGACTATGGCAGCTGGTGAGGTTGGTACGCGCTTTACCACTTTTTAAGATTTTATATTTAGGGCGAATTCTATTCGTTACATATTGTGTATACATATTTCTATATGTATTAGTAGCTATATCTTTTCGAATGCAGTATAGTTTTTAAAATTATTTATTTTGTAGAGCGAAGTATTTTTTGCTCCTCTACATATTCGAGACCCGGTGGCTCAGTTGTTAAGCGCTTGGCTTCCGAGCCCGGTGTCCTGAGTTTGAATCACGAATTTTGGTATTTTTAGAGCGCCAATGTGTCGATCCTACATCAATTGAGAAAAGTAAAAGCGGTTGGTCGTTGTGCTGGTCACATTATATTCTGCTCTTTACCGTTGGTCAAAGAAACAGATGACTTTAACATCAACTGCCCTATAATTCACTACATCTGATAGGGAGACTTTGCTTTTTTTTATAGCATATTCAGTGAATCTGGTTCTATCTTTGAGGGTTTTCTATGAGGTATCAGTATTGCCTTTGGGTGCTCAGCAAACACCACATAGTCGATTTAGATCTAAAAAAAAAAAAGAATTTCTAGTCTACATAAGGATTTGAACCTGAGCTCACTCAGCTAGGAATTCAAGCACTTTATGCCTAATAGCCACACTTCCGTAAGTGTTTGGGGTTGTGCATTTAGTTGTGTGTAAGTCTGTGAGTGTTTGGGCATTTATGTGTGTGTAAGTCTGTGAGTGTTTGAGTTTGAGCATTTATGTGTGTTTGAATTCAGCAGTGTTTTAGTTCCGTGTGTGAGATCGTGAGTTAATGCCCCTTATTACAGTCAACATAAATAACGAAACGAAGCATCAAAAGTTGCTGAATGTTAAAAGCGGAAAATTTTTGCAATCGTTGTTGGCGGTAGAGCTAAAAATAAAACATTTTTTTCCTAAGTGGTTGCCATGTCATCAACTCTGCTTAAGGACAGCGTCCATGTCGTTTAAGATCTAGATCCAAGTGCTTTAGCTTTTACTTTTCAAGTGTTGTCAAATGTTTTTAGGTGTCTCTAAAGAATGTTACGTTAAAACATAGTTCAGTATGAACTCACAGGGAAGCATAGGGCCGCACCCACACCTCTTCATGAACTCTGTTCTAAGCAACTTTCTTCATCTGCTCCCATGTCATTCCAGTATCCTCTGCTTCACTGATGACTAAACTCTTCCAGATTTGCTTGGGTTTGCCCAGTTTTCTCTTTCCTTGTAGATTCCAATCAAGGGCCTACCTTGCAACATTGGTAGCTGGTTTTCGCAGGGTGTGTCTCCTATCCATCTCCACTTTCGCTTTTGATATCTCTAGTTGAGTCTGGGAATAAGATATTATTACACTAACCATTATTTCATTCCATCCCATCCAGCCCACTGGCGCAACATGGAGGGCCCTGGCCTGCTTTAGCGCATCTCTCCATTCTGATCTATCCCATGCTTTGCGTCTCCATGCCCGGTATTGTAGAAGTCGTAGATGTGCGTCATCAAGCCGCCGTACTCGTGGTCTACCTTTAGGATGCGTGCCTTTCAGACTTAGGTTTATTTCATACTGTCATTAAAATGTGTAACGATAATCTCGATGTCTACGATTCCGAAGATAAATGGATGAGTGTAGTGTTTGACATGACGATGCAAACCGAGTTGCGACCTACATATTTTCCCACATCTGATGCAGACAAGGCGGTTGTACCCTGGGGAGGAGGGGGGTCTATTTGAGTTTTCTTATTGTCTTCTGCGCCTGTCTTCAAGAAGAATTTTTCTTTGGGTCTCAAATTTTGTGTTCTGAGATTTTTCAGAATCATGTTAAAATCATGGAAAAACTAAAACTAGCTAGCATTAGGTGTATCCGGTGTACAGATTTAAGAAAGTGCTAATCATCTATGTCGCATAAAAGAAATATTCGAATTTTTGTGCATTTGTTTGTCACTTCAGAATCAAATTGTTAAAACTCTTCCGCTTGAGGCTGACTTTTTAAAAAAAATTTAATTAGAAACAAGTTTAATTTTAGCGTCCTTGAAGTTTATAGCATGTCGTGAAAATCTCCAACAGGCCAGTAGATGTAGGACAGGCTTGGTCTTCTGAATATATGTATAAGTGTATATGTATTTTCTTGACCTTGTCCTGCGATAAAACGACAATGATTTATCATCTCGTAAAGTCACGTAGAGTACTTGTTCATGTTTTTAGCCAATAGGTAATGAAGCTGTCATTGGAATAATACGTGATATATTTTTGTTATCGTCCGATCTATCTTATCTTATCTTATATGATACAGACGTTACTTCAAAAATGAAGATGATAACGTCCTACCCTCATGCATTTAGCCATGCATATTAACCTGAAGACATAATGACATGAAAGACATAAATGTCATTCATAGTAGAACTCAAACTAGATCTTCTTGTTAGACTCACTAACCCCCACCTCAAAAGAGAACATTCCTCTTTCTGTTTGGTAATTCCGTTGTTTGACTCTCCGTGAGTTTCAAACTCGCTTCAACAAAATCATTTCTCCCCAAACATTTGTTTGCCAGGGCAAAGAAACGGAAAGGACATAACTAAATTCCAGATACTTTTCTTTGTAAGTAATTGGTCCCTTGCCCCCAGAGTGAAGACACCACAATATTGTTTGTACGAGAGACGGTCCAGGAGGGAGGGAATATACGGTGGAACTTTTTTTTTTAGTATTCTTTCCTTAAAACCAATACAAAAATTACTTGAACAGTATCGATTCTTCTAAACAAGAAAAGGAGAAAAGATTCGATTTGACCCTCGGGTTAGTTCATTCGTTCCTCAGTTGCGTGCCTATGTGCGTGTGTGTGTGTGTTTATCTCTCTCTCTCTGTATCTCTCCCCCCCCCCCCTCTCTTTGGGACCAATGCTTGTTTATTTTTAGTCCAATTTATACTTCGTTTTGACATGAAAAACATAGATCTAAGTTGCTTGAAAGACTCAATTATGTTAGATATGCTAATTTTGCATCTAACAAAATTATTATGTAAGAAAAATTCACATCCTTTATGTCTTTCGTGTCTTAATGTCTTCAGGTCTTCATGTCCTTTATGTCTTTCGTGTCTTAATGCCTTCAGGTCTTTATGTCCTTTATGTCTTTCATAACTTTCATGTCCGTCAGGTCCTTATCACGTGTGTTCCCTATGGCCTACTTTGACTTGGCCCCTTTCACGTTTGTGCAAACTTTTTTCCCAGATGACGTGACGCTTTAGGAAAATATTCAGAATCTTTTTTAAATACATATTTTGCTTGTTAATTTTGTTCTTTTAAAAGTAACATCTTTTCCACAGTGTAAGCAAATGTATGCTAAAGAACAAACTAAATTGATAAAGTAGCACTTGTATAGAAGACAGTCATATTTTATGTGTCATACATACATAAACAGAAAGCAATATGTACAAGTGTGGGGATCGAACCCACATATTGAGGATATCATAACTACGCTTTATCAGTTTAGCTATCTAGTCAGAATTAATATGTGCGAAATTTAGTTTGAAATAAATGATTTAGCTTTTTTACATGTGCTCTTTACTCGTGACCACATTCCACCTTTTCGGACTTGGAATAAATTGTCTCATAGAGGTAGGGATTTAAAAAGAAAAATTATTTCAAAGGTTTAAAAATGTTTAACTCAAAGTAGTCATCTTAGCTCTTCAGTTTTATACATCCTTAAATTTACTTGAATTATATGAAAAAAAAGAAGAATTCAAAAATGGGTCGAAGTGACCTAATACATAATCTATGTGCGCACAGATCAAAGCGCAAACATGACGTTCAGGTATGAGCTAATTAAATTTAATTAGCGCCTTTTAATCCATTGAGTACAAATAACTCAATTAGCACTCTTTGTATCCTTGTCTATTCACTTTGCCGAACTATAGGAAGGCTTAGAATTGTACGTTAGGAATAGCTACATTTGATTTATTCATAATTATATGTATAGATTTGAGTATTTTTAACTTTCAGTTATTGCAGTTGAGGTATCTTACGAAAAGTCATCAGATCCTTAAAGGAGAAATGTCGTTCTGAAAAAAGGATGTCATGGGGGCCAACAAAACGACCGACCGACTTTACTTTCCCTAATTAAGGTCATGTAATCATTAGAGTAGATTTTAGAGGCGTCCGAAAAATCCCTAAATTCAAAATCACAGCCTTAACCGAGATTCGAACTGATGACTCCTCGGTACGAAAGTAAAGCGCTTTACCTTTCAGTCACCACACCCCTCAATGTATATTTAAAATATACAAAAAATATGTTCATACATCTACTACTTGCATTGGTATATATGTGCTTCGTATTTCTGTTGTACCTTTAAGAGGTATTCGGCGTCATTTTGATTTATTGTAAACATAATTAGGAAATGTATCACCTCAGACCGATTTTAAAAAATGTAGAGATATAAAGTAAACCTTAACATGTTAGCGATGGATGCAAATATCATTTTATAATTTTTTGTATCTAACTTTTTGCACATGCGGCCCGGCTATGAACATAAAAGATGGGATCCTTTAATCACTACATACCACCACAGGACCACCTCTCTGAGAGCCACTGTGATTTACAATATGCAAGTACAGAGGGAACTCTATTAGGTTCAACTCCCCCCCCCTCTTCCTCATTATCTTGTCATTAACATTTGTCGATATTGTCTTTCACAAAAATGATGTTTTTGAAAAAAAAAAAGTTAGTGCTGCATCTCGGAAGTCGTGCAGCGAGGCGTTGGTTGAGGGTCATCGCAGTTTTTAGGCCTCCTTAAAGTCTGCACGAAGAGTGGGTGGAGTTGGATTATCTAAGACTGGTATTATTTTTTTTTTTGTTATTCTGGACCTATTGTTTTTTTTATTTTGTTTTGTTTTCCATTCCAGTTATAGAATGATCGAAAAAAGTATTTATACTTTAAAAGGCAGTGTAAGTTTTAGATCTTTTAGGTCTCAGGTACTGTAAGTTTTAGATCTTTTAGGTCTCAGGTACTGTAGGTTTTAGATCTTTTAGGTCTCAGGTACTGTAGGTTTTAGATCTTTTAGGTCTCAGGTACTGTAGGTTTTAGATCTTTTAGGTCTCAGGTACTGTAGGTTTTAGATCTTTTAGGTCTCAGGTACTGTAGGTTTTAGATCTTTTAGGTCTCAGGTACTGTAAGTTTTAGATCTTTTAGGTCTCAGGTACTGTAAGTTTTAGATCTTTTAGGTCTCAGGTACTGTAGGTTTTAGATCTTTTAGGTCTCAGGTTTTACGTTATACGGATGTATGCAAACGCGACATGAAGCTCTTCAAAATCGACACTGGCAACTGGGAAGAGGAGGCACTGGACAGATCCTCATGGAGAGAGAGCATAAAGGAAGGGTCAAAGATTGCAGATGTCATACACAACAGAAGCAGAAAGAAGGGTGAAAATGCAACGGCGCCTGGTGATTATATATGCCCAACCTGCGATCGCAGCTGTGTATCAAGGATTGGCCTCTTTAGTCACACAAGAAGTTGTAAAGGGAAAAGATCGTCTCTCGAGACGTAAAATGCCACAGACAAAGGTCTCAGGTACTGTAGGTTTTAGATCTTTTAGGTCTCAGGTACTGTAAGTTTTAGATCTTTTAGGTCTCAGGTACTGTAAGTTTTAGATCTTTTAGGTCTCAGGTACTGAATGTTTTAGGTCTTGTAGCTCTCAGATAGTGTAGGCTTTAGGTTTTGTAGGTCTTAGGTAGTAAAGTTTTCAGATGTTGTATGTGTCTGGTAGTGAAGGTTTTAGATGCTATAGATCTCATGTAGTGAAGGTTTCAGGTGCATTTAAGTCTCAGGTAGTGTAGGTTTTAGGTGGAGTAAGTTTTAATGTGTTGTAGGTTTTATTCGCTTTAGGGTTGAGCTAATTAAGGTTGCATGTAATCTAGTTACAAATTGAAGGTTTTCAGTTGTGTGGGATTTGTAATTCTAGTCTAATGTAATGATACAGCAAATAATAAACAAACAAATTCAATGTGGATTACTTTCATGATTGATAGTGCATTTTTGGTGGATTACTTTCCTGATTGACAGTGCATTCTTGGTGGATTATCTTGTATTTCTTATTTTGGCGTTGGTTATGAGACGTGCTTATCATAACAACAACGATGTGATCCATCAGGATTGCAGAGCTCAGTGTCGGGCTATGACTAAAGAACAATGTTTTTAAGTGACCCAGTGACCATTTGGTTCCGGCGTAAGAGCGTTGACTCTGTGGTCAGTCCGACCAAGATCCACCCTTCCATCAGTGTCACGGGGGACGGAGACGAAAATGACAACGTAGTCCTGTCTCCTTCACCTTCGAACTCTGCCTGTTCCTCAAGGTCAAACTCGCCCTGCCCTTCCCCATCGGCGACCAGAAGCCCGAAGCAAAAGAGGATCCGATCTTGGAGGAAGAAAAGTTCAAAGGCAGGGAGGGCGCTAGGCAGGTCCGCCAGCAGCTGCGCCGACTCCTCGTACGCCGTCAAGAGGGACAGCCCGCAGTATTTGCCTCCTCCACAGATCTTCATCAATGGGGATTTCCCACATCGCCTGGAGCGCTCGCTCAGCAACACGGTCGAGTTCAAATCTTCCCGGGAGTTCTTCTCCAGGCTCAACTGCGCCTCTCCGAAAGCGGAACAGGAGTCGGACAGATGCTTCGATTTTGAGAGCATCCCGGACAAACTCCGCGCGCTTCAGGACGAGTTCCGGCCAGGGCGGGATGGGAAGAAAAGACTTTCATCTTCAGACCGGAAACACAGTAAAGAGGAAACACCAAAGCAACACAGCTACAGAGTTGACTTACAATCTCTTCCTTCGGGTCTCCAATATTCGTCAAGCTTATCCAACGATGAAGGTAATGTATTCATTAGTACTCTCCCTTCTTTCGATCAATCTCTCTATGTCCCTCCCGACTCCTTTGTTTCTATCCCACCTCTCATTATGTCTCTCCATCCCTCTCTATCTCTTTTTTCTTCTTTCTCTCTCTATATCCCCCCGTTCTCTCTGTCTCCTCTCTCTCTCTTGCTCCCTGTTTCT